>BLKR01015274.1:0-87154 GCA_011170035.1 Teleogryllus occipitalis | reverse complement strand
ATATATATATATATATTGTATGGAATGAAAAATAGAATATTTCGTTAGAACGCGGCTATTCGCCAAGATAAGAGCTTGTAATGGGTCTAGAAAAACATAAAAATATTCAACCTGCGCGCCGGAATGTACTCATTAACGCGAGGTAACAGAAAAGGTCGTTTGTAATTGTGGTATACAAATTGTACTTAATACAGGAGGGTGATATTACGATAGGAGCGAGGAACTAGCGAGATCGTAAACTTTACACGAGAGTATTAATACCCATTACATCGTATTTCATTCGGTACTTTTTCTACGACTTTTATAAGTTAAACTTTTACATTGAATCGTTTTATGGGAATTGACATGCAGTATTCAGCCAAGTCCACCTAGAGGACAGCTCTCAAACCCTACCTTCGCATGCTGTCGCAGGTAGCTGTGATTACCAATCCGCCTGCGAGGGAATACTCCGCTAGTCAAATAGGATCAAAGTGAAATTACGATCCATTTTATTTTAAATAATATTCCACGAAATAAAAGAAATTAAAACAAGCAAAAATATAATATTAAATGCTACTTTAATATACACAATCGAACGAAACATATCCTAGAACGATTCCCAATGATTAATTAAGTCTCAATACTTGGTTAGCAAATTTCTGTGTGATTGGTCAAGAACCGGCATCGTAATGAAATCTGTATCGTAATGAGTATCATTATTCTACTGAAAGCAGCCATCATGTGACAGGATTATACTACAATGGGAGTAGAAAAAAAAAAACGTTCGCGAAGTGATTAAATTTTGACAGCCCCGTTAAGAGTCCCGGCACCCAGGGCGCCATCGCGGGGTCCGTCTAGCGTGCGCTCGTGGCCCTTGGACGTTAACGCCGCGGCGTAAAGCGCCCTCCTCCAAGTCGCTCTCGCAGCGGAGTGCTCCTGCTCCACGCGCGCGTCTTCGCAGGCGCCGAATTAAAATTATTCAAATGAGCGGCGGCGCGCGGCGCCGGCGCCGACCCTCGTAAAAGCTAGCGAGCGGTGCGTAGGCGCCCAGTGCACTCGAGGCGCCGCCTCTACGAGCAAACACCGAGGATGCCGAGGATGGCAAGGAACAACTACACTTCAACTGCGACTAAGTGTTTAGAAAAAAACCATCCGCGAAATTTTAATCCTTTATGGTAATTTGGAGTTGAAGAGGAGAAAAATTGAACTTTCGAAAACTTTACGTAAATTTAGAAATAAAAAGATTATTGATCATAAGACTGGAAGTTGGTTCGTATTTCTTCTGAAATTACAATCCGGGGTATAACTCGACTCTTTCTGAATCAAATAATATGTACTTACAGGCCGTGTTGAGTTTTTTTAGAATATTTAGTGTTTGTCCTGGCAGGTAGATATTTGCAGTATTGTGTGTAAAGAGATGAATGTGAATGAGCATATAGACATGAACAAAAGTCCTATAAATTTCTATAAATGGACCTTGGAAATTAACTAACGCAGAAATACGCAAAGATTTGTAGGTTTACAGTATCAAAGAAGATATTAAGAAACCAGGGCAGAATTCCCACAAAATCTAGTGAATCATTACAATATACACTATCAACCTACTTTTAAACAGTGAAACAAGCATCCGACTTCAGAATTTTCATTTCCTTCCATTTAAATGGTCAACTATTCGTGTGTGTAGTTGTATGTTCATGTATTTATATTAATATTTTTACTTTTCTAATCTTTTAATGTTGCCATGTTCGCCGTTTTCTAGACAAATCTTATTAAAGGAATGTTTCTCCTCTCAAGTCCATCTTCAATTTATGCCAATGTAGAAATCAAATGTAGAAGCAAACTGGAAATAAAAGTATGTGAAACATGTTGTGGTATCATCATAAAAAACGAAAAATATGAAAATTATCCATTATAAAGTATTCATTGGCGCATTTGACACTTACTTTTTATTCTCAAAAACATGTTTTACCACAAACATTCCTAGTTATGTTCAGGAACGACTTTTATATCTGTGTGTGTGACAGCGGCCACTGTGCAAGGCGGAGCCTCGTGCGGGGGCTAATCGCCCCCTCCCCCCGCCCACGAGCTCCCATCGACCTCGACGCTCTACGTAAATGATGGATAGTCGCCTTGTAAACTTTTACGGTGGGCGACTGCTTCTCTTTTTAGAGTTCGCCGCTGCTAAACTTCGTGCTTGCTTGGGAGGCGCGTGCCCGCGACCAGGGCTGCTCAACTCTGTACGGCGCCTGGCCGAGAGTGGTTTAGGCATCCCGCAAAACGGCTGTGAGAAGCGAATTGCCTGCACCCGAAGGCGTTTGTTATCTTCGTTTTTACGAGTACAGTCGTAACGGAAGGCTTGATTATGATTGAAAATTTATTACCTTGCATAAGTATCAATTGTAAATAGTTACTCTGTCAAATCTTTAAAACAATATTTCCTACTACTAGAATAACAATTGTTCGTATTGAGTTAATTGTTTTACTTTCCATTCTGTTTTTTCATTATTATTCAAGAATATCTTCATTATAATACTATCAGAATTTTATATTTCTTTATTTCATTTACATATTCAGAAGTATTATATAGTCTTGTTTGAAATTATATATGGTATCTTGTCTCATATAAAGTTACAACAGAGATTTAAATTACTTCTATAATTGTCAGTGATTTTATTCACGATCGTTTTTGACACGTTTTGGTTTCGATCTCATTACGAGTTCTATTGTTCCGACACAACTGTGTTAATGTAAAACATTGTTAATTCGAGTTTCAATGTAATGAAAACTGATTTATTCCGCTTCTTAATGGGGATGTGATTACATGTCACTTTTGTTTTATATCCTGGATTGTCATTGAGGGATTAAAAATGCACGAGCAGCTATCGCGATGAGTTTTCTGTTATGATACCGTTGCAAAATGTTCATTTGGATCAATAGAGTACAATCAAAGTTGTTCAAATAAGTGATTACTGTATCCGCGTTAAATATTATGACCTTTCATTACTTGCATGTTATCTAGTATAATAACATCGACTTGAAATAATAAGATGCTGTGAAGCGTGACTTCAATAAAGCGGAATATTCTCATTTGGTTAAATGGGGCACACACAATCAAATTAAAAAGGAAAAAGTTCTTTATTTCAGTGTGTATTATAGTATGTAGACTACGACAGCAAAATACATGAGCTAAATACAATGTAATTAAGCTGATCCAAACCTGCTTCATATTAAAAGTTGTCAAACGTACTGAAAGTATTTTTAAAAAATCTTACATTTTATTTCCTATATTAAATTTATTACATATCATGCATACATTACATGTAAACATTTCATTGAAAATTGTTTTCTATGAACTTTTGTAGAATATATTAAAAGTGATATTCACTGTATATTGAAACTGAACAAGAGCAGATAATAGACATTTAATAAAAGGTATGGACTGAAACGTCAACTTTCTGTAACACACTTTAAAACGTATTAGTCCACTTATAAGAGGAAAAGTTGCAAGGAAAGGCCTTGGTTTCTAATTTCTTTTAATATTTTTATATTAAAATTTTGAAAATTCTGTTTTTTTAATATTATTGGTTCTATTGTGTTATCTAATGCAGCTTCGTTGTGTACATTCGTAGGAAACTTGGTTTATATGTCCTAACTCTTTACTGTATTTTAATCTTTTTATATTAAAGTTTTGAAAATTCTGTTTTTTTTAATATTACTGGTTCTATTGTGTTATCTAATGCAGCTTCGTTGTGTACATTCGTAGGAACTTGGTTTATATGTCCTAACTCTGAAACCCCATATTTCCAGAAAATGTCTGGCACGTAACATTTACGCGTCACTGTTGCCACACAAACGTACAACTCGCTTTCATGTAATTGCAAGCTCTCGAGTTGGAAGCCTTCCAATAACTTCAATCCCTGCCACCTCTTGGTCGTCTCTTCGATACTCACTCGGTCGCTTGTTCGCCGAGCAGCAGTTATTCGGACACAGCGCGAGACACGCGTCCGATTGCTGTGCTGTTGAAAAACAAGGGACCCCGAGGCAAAAAACAAGACTACTCAAATTTTAATGAGATTTTGGAAGTCGTGTCAGCCGCCTCGATGTTTGATTTGTCGGCGGGTGTTGGCGCTCGCGGCCTCGTCGCCAACTGCCACGCGAAACATCCCGACGATTCCCCATCAATATTTGAAGCTGGCACGCGGAAACATCCATCGGCGTGAGTGGGGAGGGGAGTGCATATCAACGCGTTGATTGGTATCGAGGTCGATCGATTTCACCCCGCGGGAGAGTGGCTATGTCGCTGGAGAGGAGCCGTCGTTTTATCCTCCCGGCGAGGGATACTGGTGCCTTGGGACAGGTTGATGTAGTACGAGTCTTTTCAATTCTGTTTAGGCTTCAGAGTTAGTAATATTTATGTACTGTTTTATGTTTCCAATAATTAATGTGCAGTTTCTTCTTTTGATTTGAAGTTGAATTTCAAATTATTTTCAACCTCGTAATCTATTTTAACGCTTGCTTATAATTTTAATAGCTTTGTAAATAATTGTTAATGAAAAATATTTTCTTTGTCATTCACAATTATTTACAAAACTATTAAAATTATACAGGAATACAGGCATCTAACTTACTTCCTTTTGAATTTATTCTTACAAATATTGTTTAATCTGTAAATAACTAATGATAATGCAATAATGTCTCACTCAACATGTTATTACGAGAAAATTTGCTTTTTAACACATACTTCACCTAGCCTTCACTCTCTGTGTTCAGTCATTATAAATATACGAACAATTTATATTAGCAAAATAAAAATTATACCAGAAAGTATATTATTAATTTATTACTGTACGTATATGTACAATTCATATTATAATATCGAGGAAAATTCAAGAAACGTCAACAATAATATTATACAGCATTTTATATAAATTATTTTTACGGCGTTACATGTCTAACAAATAAACAGAGCTAATTTTAAACGAATTTTGTCTTTGAAACGTCGCCCCGACAACAATTTCCCGCCGTCGAGGCCTCAATTAGAGGCGGCCAGGCCCTCTGGAGATGGAGCACATCACTCCGGCGGCAGATGCGCGGGCACAGAGGGCAGAGGGCGCCGCAGAGCTTGCGCCAGCCAATTACGCGGCGCGTGCCGGATTAGGCGACGCGCGACGGACGGCCCGGCCCGGCGCGGCACGGCGCGGGCCCGACAAAGCGGCGACGGTGATTGCGGGAGCGCTGGCGGCGGTGGCGGTGGCGGTGGCGGTGGCGGCGGGGGCGGGGGCGGCGGGGGCGGTGGGGGTGGTGGCGCGGTGGTGGCAGTGGCAGCGGTGACGGCGGCGGAGGCGGCGGTGGCGGCGGTGGCGGCGGTGGCGGCGGTGGCGGCGGTGGCGGCGGTGACGGCGGTGGCGGTGGCGGTGGTGGTGGCGGCGGTGGCGGCGGTGACGGCGGTGGCGGCGGTGGGGCAGTGGGAGGGGTGGCGGCGGTGGTGGCGGTGGGGCAGTGGTTGGGGGTGGCGGTGGCGGCGGTAGCGGCGGTGGTGGCAGTGGTGGGAGAGGAGCAAGGGTCGGGGTCGGCGGGGTCCGGAGTGCTTGTGGCAGGATCAGCAGCCAGGGGGGCGGCGAGCTTATGGGTGGCGGGGCGAGTGGGTGGAGAGTCAGGGGGAGGTGGGCCCTCAGTGGTGGCAGGAGAAGGGGGCGTGGGCGAGGTGTTCGGTGTTGGATGGCATTGGGAAGGTGCGGGTGGGAATAGGTCACAGGACACGAGGGGTGTATGGGTGGTGAAGATGGAATTGTCAAGCTCGGATGTGTCGGGGAAGATGAGAATGGAGGCAAGGAAGGTAGCAGTGGGCACGACGGGTGTGTACAGGGAGACGGGATTGGCTACCTAGATGATGTCAAACCGACTTAGGGGGCTCCACTGATATCACTGCAGTGCCTCTGAACGGAAGGTCCTAAGTTCGTGTACCGATGGTGGCAGGATTTTCGACACTAGCTACATATCTAGGTCGAATTCAGCCGTTGATTGGAGAATTATAGCGGCCGGATCTGATCGGTGATTTTACGCGGTTTCCATATCAGGCGACAACTGGACTACAGTACTCTCAACATCTCTTAATGGTAACGGACAACACGCGATATTACCTTCCTCTCTCTTGTGCTATGTTAACCCCTTTCTTACAGACACTGACATTTACATACACATTACACTAATACATCTGTCGGGAGTTTAGAGGTTGTGCCGGCTGAGGCGGTGCTCCGCTGGTGGGAGATAACTGAAGAGGGATGAATTAAAGGTTGTGCACACCAGGGATGGAGGGAGGCGAGCTTGGTTACCTCGGAGATGTGGAAGAAGGTCGGGGTGGATGCAGGGCAGTCAGTATGAGGTGGGTACGGGTGGAGGGAGGCGAGGGTGCCTATCTCGATATCGGAGGTCAGAGAAGTTGCAAGTTACCGAGGGCGGTGGTATGGTAGGAGTCGGCTGTAGTGCGGGCGCCGCAAACGCAGCCGCCTCCAACGAACGCCGCTTTGCTCTAAGTTCTGTGCTCAGCCGACCTACCTGAACGACGCTAAAAACACATAGCTGAAGAACGACGGACCCTTTTATGTGAAATAAAGAACGTTGTGATTTTTATAATGGAGTTCATGATTCAAATTTATCCGGTATGATTGTCTTGTTCATTACACCCTACAATTCTTTGAGTGTTAGCTTAGTCAATAATTTTCATTTACTTTTTCCTTCCCGTTCCCTCCCACATTTCGTTTGTCCTGAGTCTTATCTGAAGTATCTTCTCCCTTTTAGTGTGTGGTCTTCCATTTCGTCCTTTTATAATCCCTTTCGGATTGGTAGGTTTGTAATTAGGCTTTCATTGTTTACCTCAGTGGCAGGATTATAAAAATGAAAATAAATTAAAAATTAAAAATTTTAAAAGTGATTTGGGGTCTGTTCGGAAGAGTTACACATCGGTCGACCGTAATACAAATTTTACAAAATAATACCTATACTAATTAGAATCTTAAATTCTAGGAAGTAAACTACGCATTGAGGAATGTGGGATATGAAGATAGGAAATAAGAGAAAATCTGGAGACAGTGGAAAACAATTTTTGAGACAAAATTTACTTCTATTTCTTGTACGGCTGTGAAACTTTCAATTTAAATAACATGTAAAACTGAATTATTTTTTATTTTTATAATAATCTTGTGATATTAATAGATAATATGCGCGTATGTGTGAAGCGTAAAATATTTTAACGTGTTCCTGGGAAAAAACTTTTAAAATGTCATCATTATTGCAATGAAAAGTGAATGTTCCACCGCCATAAGCCCGAGATGTATTTTTTAACGAAATATTAGTTCATAATTAATAAAGCATCCCGCCAGATATGGCGAGATGTTCCGTACTTAGTACGTTCTAATCTCTCCGCTAAGCTGAATCCTAATTTTAGATTCCATTCATTCCTTTCGCTCTCTCTGCCAGACGGAGCCCACGCCTCACGCGACGGGCGCTGTGCGTGACCGCCCACGTTCTGCGAGTTGGAAGCTGTTCTTTCAATCCCAAAATCCCCGCGTGAATATTTTATCCGGCGCGGAGCATCGCGGGCGCAGATAGGCGCGGTCGCGGGGCGGGCCCTTCGCGGGGGCCGGAAGCGCCATATTTCACCGCCGGCGGTGGCAGCGGCGACGACGCACGCAGTTCGCAGAACAAGAGCCACGGGGACTCCCTGCCGACGATAGTGGAACGATGGCGGCCCGGCCCTCTGTCGCCAAGGCGGTCACGCCGGAAGCGGGGCTGACTGTGCGTTTGTTTTCTGGCTTTGGACTCTTCTCCTTTTCCTCTGTCCTCTCCTCCGTCCTCTCCTCCCTCCTCTCCTCCGTCCTCTCCTCCGTCCTCTCCTCCCTCTTCTCCTTTGTCCACTCCTCTGTCATCTCGTCCGTCCTCTCCTCCGTTCTGTCCTCCGTCCTCTCCTCCGTCCTCTCCTCCGTCCTCTCCTCCATCCTCTCCTCCGTCCTCTTCTCCGTCCTCTCCTCCGCTCTGTCCTCCGCTCTGTCCTCCGTCCTCTCCTCCGTCCTCTCCTCCCTCCTCTCCTCCGTCCTCTCCTCCCTCCTCTCCTCCCTCCTCTCCTCCCTCTTCTCCTCTGTCCACTCCTCTGTCCTCTCCTCCGTCCTCTCCTTCGTCCTCTCCTCTGTCCTCTCCTCCGCTCTGTCCTCCGCTCTGTCCTCCGTCCTCTCCTACGTCCTCTCCTCCTCCTCTCCTCCGTCCTCTCCTCCGTCCTCTCATCCGTCCTCTCATTCGTCCTCTCATTCGTCCTCCCTACTGCTGTCCGGTCCTCGTCCTCTTTATTCTTTTTCCCTTCATCCCTTTCCTCTTTTTTCCTCTTACTCTCATCTTCTTTCATATCCTTTTCAACCTTCTAATTCTCCTTCTGCTTTACTTCCTCTTCTTTTTCATCCTTCCTTTTCTTCTTTTCTCTTATCTCATTCCCCTCCTCCTTTTCTTACTCCCTTATTATCCTCCTTCACCTTCTTGTATCTCCTCCTTATTCTCCTTCTTCTTTCTTTACTCCATTTCCTTCTCATCCTTATCCTTCTGTTTTCCTACTGCTTCTCCTTACTCTCATTTTCCTTTTTTATCCCTTCTCCTTTTGTATCTATTCCTCTCTCTTCACTCCCTTATCTTCTCTCCTCCGTCTTCTCTTCTTCTTTATTTTATCTTGTCCTTTCTTCCTTTTCCTATCCTTCCATTTTCCTCCCTCCACCTTCTCCTCATTTGTTCTTTCATCTTTTTTCTCTCTTCATGGTATGTATCCTGGGGTCTTCATCTTTGAAAGGATATCGTGGGGCACGACCAGGAATTAAAAACTGGTGACATGATTTAAAGCCTACTGGATTGGAGATTTCCAAACAATTCCATTGATTTATCATGATACAAGCAGTATAGCTATGAATTTATTTAGCACACTACGGCCTACCAGCGTAGCCAATTAATTTTGCCTCCCATGTTTGCCGCCAGGGACCAGCAGAATTACACATTTATTACAGTATTTGTCCTTCACATATTTTGTCACCACGCAACGTTTCCTGGCTCAATGTATGCGCGGCAAAATTAGGTTGGAAATTTTCGGAGCAGCTAGGAAATGAAATAGAATTCTTTTCATATTGCGAGATACAGAGTAGCTAGTAAGAATTAAAGAAAAAACTGGCTTTTGGTAGACAATACACCAATGAGGAATCGCCCTCAACCATGGATTTAAATAACAATCCTAAACCCTTTGTCAGGTCTTGCAGGAAAAATCTAGCACGCGCCAGCTGTAAATATGTCGCCTATACATCTACTTCATTCCTCATACAAAAGAAAACAATGCATAGACGACATATCTACAAACGACGCGCGTCAGGCTCATAAGTCTCTTTCGACCGTCAATGTGCTCTTAATCCTGAGCTGCCGTGTGAGGTATTTGGAACATTATTCCTGGAATAAACAATAGAAAACACGGCCAATCATCTGTAAATTCATATTGCTAGTGCAAACAGTCTTCGTGTATATATATATATATATATATATATATAAAAGCTGTAAATAAAAGCTATTACAAGGGATGCGAGTAATAATCAGCAAATAAAAAAGTATCAAAAGACTCGTTTAGAGTAGATCAGTCTTCAAGAGTCTGCTTTTATTGTAGAAATCTGCAGACCTTAATGTTTACGAGGTTTCGGTTGCAAATTTGCAATTTAAGCAATGCATCTGCTAAAAGAGAAATTACTTAATTCTTTTTCACGCGACGTTATCCTTAATATCAAAACATTTTAACATGAGTGTCCTTTGGGCAAGAGCTTGCACTCAGAACAGTCCAAACAGTACGTCGTCCAAACAAATAAATAAACAAGCCGCCTCTTCTTCGTCCTCCCGTGCTCCGGCTTCCGCTGCTTCAAGGCTCTTCCGCCCTCGCCCACCCCCGTCGCAGGGTGGGGGCGGCGCAAGGGTAGAGCGAAGGGCAGAGAGGGCGAGGATGGGGTGGGGTTGGAGCTGGGGCGTAGCGACGACAGGAAAGGGACCGGAGCGGGAATTGCAGCGGGTTCGCGGTGGGCGAGGTGCGAGGCAGGAAGGGAGCGATGACACGAGCTAGGTGCGGAGCGGGGACAAATGCAAGGGTGGTGCAAGATTGTGTGTGAGACCGTTCCTAGCTGAGCTAAGCTGAGAGAAAGCGTAGTGGGAGCAGGAAATAGGACGGAGTAGGTGAGAAGGGTGACCGTAGTGAAGGTGGAGCGCCAGCGTAGCGGAGTCGTGAGCGTGATGTTAGAGGTGGAGGGGAAGTAGGGATGTTGGAACAAATGGAAAGTCTCAGAGACATAGCGGGGGGTCTCAAAAGAGGCAGGGCATGACAGGGATTGCTGTGACAGCGCAAAAAAAGGAGGCACGGAGGAAACGTTTTGAAGCGTAGTGCAGAGGTATCTGAACGAAGGCAGAGAGGTCGGGCATGACAGAGAAGGGGACCAGATTGACTTCAGCGTATTTGGGGGCGAGACGCGAAAGCGGAGGGGAACAGAACGGTGGTGGCGACCGGAGGAAGATCCGGAGAGGGGTCAAGAGGGGGGGAAATGCAGGAGACTATGGGGACCGGCGTGGGGCTGGTTCTCGTGGAGCTGGACTGGGGGGAGGGAGCTTAGTAGGGAGCAAGAAATTGGGTCGGAGCGGGAGAGAAGTGTAACCAAAGCATGGGCGGACCGCCAGCCTAGCGGGGTTTCTACAGAGGTTGTGGGGTCGGAAGTGACGGGGATTTCAGGGGCGGGGCGGAAGAAGGGATGTGGGAATGAGGAGAATGTGTAAGAGACGTAGCGGGATCTGAACAGAAGCAGGGGGCGGCTGTGTCAGGGATCACATCGGCGAAACACAAGGAGGCATGGGTGAAATAATGGGTAAGTATCATTGCTTAGGGCAGATATGTCTGAACGGAGGCAGAAAATCCTGACAGGGAAGGAGACCGAAAAGGGGACCGGAGCGAAGGCTGGACTGGATTCGCGGGGGCGAGGCGCGAGGGCGAGGAGCGAGGGCGAGGGGCGAGGGCGAAGTGCGAGGGCGAAGCGCGAGGGCGAGGCGCGAGGGCGAGGCGCGAGGGCGGAGTGGGACCGGTCCCTAACCAAGCTTGGCTGGGAGGGAACTTTGCGCGAGCAAGAAATTGGGTCGGCGTGGGAAAGAAGCGTGGCCATAGTCTAGCGGGTTTTCAACATACACAGTAGGGATGAGGGATCGCAGGTTGGAGAGGAAGGAATGAGGGACAGAACGGGCGAGTATTGGGAGCAGAGTGTTTCGGGACCGCGAGCGGGTAGGCAGCCAAAGGCAGTGGCAAGTATGGGTGGAAATGCGAGATTTCTAACGAAACATCAAGGCTTGGGGCGGAGCGGAAGCAGGAACAAGGGAAGAAGTAGGAGAGTATCGGGAGCACAGCGTAACGGGACGGAGAGCGGGAAGGCAGTGGCAGTTATGGTGACGCAGAACGGAACGGCAGCTGCGAGCGAGCAGAATGAAGGGGAAGTGTGAGCTAGAGTGGGGGAGGTGAGGGCGTGGGGGCGGAGATCGCCGTGGGGCCGTGGGTGGAGGCTGCAGCGTGCGGGGCGTCGGGGTTTTGTAGTACGCGCGGAGAAGACGGCTTTATCTTTATGAATATTTAAACCCTCTCCGGCGGAGCGGAGCGCGCGTCCTCTGCGGGACGCGGCCCACCTCGTCCTCATGGGCCCTGCTCGCGTCCTCACTCCCTTCGCCCGCACCCTCGCTTCGTCCCCGTGCGCCTTCTTTCGCGTGGTTTTCGCAGTCGCTTTTACTTTCTAGCTACGGAGTAGAGAGAAAGTGAAGTAATTCTACGCGAAAAACAGTGAATTTTTGGCAAAAATATATCTTATTACAGGGCCCTGGGTTTCAAAAAAGTGAATAAATCCAGATTCTAAATTGAGAAATAATCCTCTAACACGTGGTCTAACCAGAATTTATGTTTAGTGGTCCTTGATACCGCAAAATCGATTGACAACAAAACGTCTGTCGGTCTGTGAACAACCCTAACGTATAAACCGTTCATCCGATATTTTCCAAAATTGATATTCTCCAATCTGAATGATCTGAATGATATCACGGCCTCCGGAGTTTCAAACCGATATTTTAATTTTAGGGTTACATTACATGAAGCCCTTGGTGAATTTTCCAATTTTTAAAAAATGTTGCTTAATTTTCTTGATTAAATTTTGCTGTTGGATAGTGTGAAGAACGTTTAAGAGAATGGTCCAGGTCTCATGTTCGTTGAAAACCCTAATGTTTCGAAAATTGCAAATGTGAAAAAACATTCTTTCGGCGTCTTCTTACTAATACAATTACGAAGAGAGAGATGTTTTATCATAATGAAATCAGCACCTTAAAAGACAGATTTTTAAATAAGGGCATGTATAATTTTTCGAAAATTTCAGTACTCTGCGTAATTTTCTGAGGAAATACGGGGGAGATACTAAATGCTGTTTTAGTACCACTAATTTGTATTGGTATTGGATATGAAACAATAGGTGACCGACTTTAATAATAGTAATTTTGATAAAAAGCGAAACTTTTGTATTTAATTAAGTAATAGTTATGTCGTACACGTTTTTGAATTTATGTTTTGACACTTATCTATTTAAATATGGTCTAAACATAATGTTTTGAATTATTTATCTCATTTTCAGGTCCACTGTAAAATAATTAAATTAAAACAAAATAATAGAGAAATGTTAAAAGATAAAGTTATATTCTTCTTCTGAAAGTAATGAGATCTCTTGCTTCTGCGAGAGAAATAGAGACTACATTATTTTATTCGTCATAAATTAATCAAACATTAATCTAGGTTGACAGAACAATCCATACTACTGCACCACATGTCACTTTACTTCAGAACTACTAGAACAGCTCAATTTTTAATCCATTTATAGATACTCTCGTAACGCATAACTAGTTTACAAAGTCTTCACTCAGAGGAGCTGGTACAGGGGAAATCTCTAGGCACATTTGCAACCGAAGTTTGTGGATTGCATAGATATTCGGTTGTGTTATTATACACATTTAATACATATTTAACAGAATGTATACATATTTAACAGAAATGTGTGACTAATCACTTTGTGTCTGAAGATTCAGTTTTTATTTTCTCTTGGTACTTACGTTATGATAATACGACACTCTATTATGATGTACTCCTACGTTGAATTTTGAATTTTTAAACTATGTAATTCTCCGATATTACACTTAAATGTTCCATCATTTAAATATCCAGGCAGTAGTATTACTTAAATTAATATTATTATTTTATTATTATTATTATTATTATTATTATTATTATTATTATTATTATTATTATTATTATTATTATTATTATTATTATTTGGCCCGAGGGTTCGAGTCCTGACTTTGGCAAAATTATCAGCACTAGCTAGATAGCTAAGTCGAATGCAGCCGCTGTCTCGAGGAGAATTCTAGCAGCGGGTTGCGCAGATCGATAGGATTTCGTGGTTTCTCTGATCAAAGCTAGGCGAATGCCGTACTAACTAACGGGTCACAGACCGCACGCAATCTTTCGTTCCTCTTCCTTATCGTAATCCCACCCCTTATACACACACTAACATGCACTACACTACCACACATGCCGGGAGACCGTTCAGGAGTTTAGAGCTTGCACCAGCTGGGGGAGGGGGAGAAATCGCCGTCCATTCGGGAAATATCACTTTTATTTCCCGCAAGAAATGTACAACACTTACGGGATTAATATCCTTTGAAGTTGACATGCGTGCAAACACTAAAAATAAATTTATTATATTATTATTAACTATTATTGTATCTGCCAAATATTGCAGTGTCTAATTTATTTTATCTCTCCGCACACACCACTAAACGTGCGCTTGGCGTCTCGCGAACAAGGCAGTCTCGGCCGCTTCCTCCACAGACCGTGGTGTGGAGTGCATGGGATCGATCCCCGGCCGTGCATTCAGTCCACGGCCCCTGCGCACAGGAGGACGACAAATCGCTCCCGTTTCCCGCAGGCGGGCTCCCCTCGCCCTTCGCCCCTCGCTCGCTCGCTCGCCCCTCCGCCGGAGGCCGGCGGGTCGAGGGCCCTCGCGCTATGCAAATACTGCGGGTGCATACGGGCCACTCGGTCGCACCGCGCCGCCCGCGTCTACCGTTCGGCCCTCGCTCACCCGCCCGCTCGCCTACTCCTCACCCGCCCGCTTGCCGACTCCTCACCCGCCCGCTCGCCAACTCGTCATCCGCCCGCTTGTCACCGCACACCTGCCTTCTCGCCCACTCACCCATCTCCACCCGCCTGCTCGCCCACTCCTCACCCGCCTGCCCGCTCACCCGCTTCTCACCCACCCGCTCACCCACTCGTTACCCGCCCCCTCGCCCAATCCTCACTCACCCTCTCGTCCCCGCTCACCCGCTCCTCATCCGCCTGCTCGCCCACTCCTCACCCGCTCGCCCACTCGCCCGTTTCTCACCCGCCCGCTCACTCACTCGTCACCCGCCGGCTCGCCCATTCCTCACTCTCCCGCTCGCTCACTCGTCACCCACCCGCTCGCCCATTCCTTGCTCGCCCGCTCGACCACTCTTCACTCACCCGCTCGCTCACTCCTCATCCCCCTGCTCCCCCACTCCTCACCTGCCCGACCGCTCGTCTGCTTCTCACCCGCTCGCTCACCCACTCGTTACCCACCAGGTTGCCCACTCGTCACCCGTCAGCTCGCCCACTCCTCTCCCGCCCGCTCGCCTTTCTTCACCTGCCCGCTCGCCCACTCCGCTCCCAGCCGCTCGCCCACTCCAGGCGATCCTTCCTCCCACCTCGCTCTTCTGAACATCCACCGCTCTCCGACTTCCTCTCTTCCTCCTTGCTCCTGATTTTTCCTTTCCGCTCCTCCCCATTCACTCTTCTCATCTGCCCTTTCCACCCGCTCTACCCGCCTGCCCTCCTCCCAGCGTGTCACCCTGCTTTTCTGGTCCTTCCGTCCCCCCTCGTTCTCTTAACAGTCTGTCAGCCCACTCGCCCCCTCTCCCATTCGCTCTCCTTTTTTTAAGCTTCAGCTCTCTTAGCCACCCTCTTTTCTTGCCTTCAACCATTCTCCATCTGCCTTCTTGGCTCCGTACCCTCTTACCCGCCTTCACTCTGGCATGGCACTCTTCTTGTCCGCTCTCTTTCCTCTAGCCATTCCTTGGCTACCCGCCCGTTGCCGGCGAACTCTGCAGACCCTCTTCTTTGCTTCCGCATCCCCTCACGCCCTCCCGTCCAGCCGGCCTCCAGGAACGCGCGCCCGTCCGCGCCTAATGGATGTACCCTCCAGTGGAGCGCGTGCTCAATCTCTGGACACGTCGTTACTATTATGCATTTGACCGCGTCGAACTGAGATATTTGCGTGAGACAAGGATTCATATTATTTGTAGCAATTTATCCCTATGTTAATGGGGGGAATGTCACGTTTCATTATCAATAATTGGATTATTACTTTATATTATAATGCTGCGTTATTTTTACTCTTGTTGTTTTGATCACCTTACGAATATAAAAAACTTGCAATCCTCTTATCGGTCGTAATATTTTAGCTTTGTGCAGAATTTCATTATTATAGTGCGAGTTCAATAGTATTAGTCATTTCGAATCAGTATTACTTCACTTTTACATTAGTCCTTACCGTGGTACCTGGTGGATCCATTCTTGTATTTGTTCACCACTCCAAATATAAATATTTTCTGCATATGTTTTCATATCCTTGTTTGCATTCCTGCTGCATATTTTACGGCATATTGTCACATTTACACCCCATACATACCGAACGCCATCATTGGAAGAACCCTGGGCGGGCTCTGATGGCTACACCTGTGAGCGGAGGAGACACCCGGTGGTATTACGGTCAGCGTACCGGACTGTTGTACCCGAGTTTGCGGGTTCAAACCTGATCGAAGCCGTGGATTTTTAAGGGCGAAAACATTTATCGTACGTCTTTCTTTTGAGAGGAAGTAAAACCGGCTGTCCCATGTAGTAGATTTACAGCATGATCCTCAGGTCTAAAAGAAACCTCTGAGAAAAATTGAGATCCGCCTGTTTCGTCGCCCAAGATAATACCTCCTTTCTCGTATATGCTTTCTGCTAGATGGTGAAAGGAGCGTACTAAAATTTGCGTGGTCAGACGGAAGAGTGGGCCTAATGACCCGAGTCTCGCCACGTAAAATAAGGCATTAACTAACATCCAAAGGGGAGCGGCGTATTCTTACGCAGAGTATCTCATTTCATCCAATAACCTTCAGACAGTTTGCGTCACAATATTAGCGGGAATTTTAAATGCAGCCAGATACCAAAATTATCACCTTGTTACAAGACGTTGAAACATATATATGAATCCTTTCTTTTAAATATTGCATCTTTTACGCCTTAATCGTATTATTTTTGTTTGAGTGCCGTTGAAAATTGTGACTTTATGACACTTTCAAAACATTTCTCAACGCTTCTCCCTCTCCCCGCAACATGGCGGCCAGAGTCTGATATGTCTATTCAAACGAAGGGCCCGTACTGTAGTCACGTGGTTCGTGACGCAAACTGGTGCTGCGAAGAACGAGCAAAAAACGGTGCGCCGGAGTAATTCACTCATATCTTTCCATCATGGAGACATCCGTGGCGAGCGGCGACGCCGGGTCGCTTCGATTTGGGAACCGCGGCTCAGCACGGAAGGCGTGGAAGGGGGAGAGGGGAGCAGGTGGGCGTGGAACGGGGAAGGGGGAGACGGAGGGGCGACAGCCGCGTCGCCCGCGCGGGAGGCACGCAGTCCTCGCTTCGAGCGCTCGGGCGCGCGCGACCGCCGCGCCGCGAGCCCTGATTGAAGAGATTCGTTTCTTTCCGCAAACAGCGCCGCCGTCGCCCGCCGCTGCGCAGCTGTTTGTTTTCGAAGCGGCGCGGAGCGCAGTGGAGCGGCCGCCCTCGCGGAAGCTCCCCGATCCGTTTCCATTCGGCGCTCGTGACGCCTGGGCGGTGGAGGTGGGGTGGGGGCGGTGGCAAGGATGGAGGCAGAGGTGAAGCTTATAATGGAGGAGAAGAAGGTGCTAGAAGCGGGCGTACAGACAGGGGTAGAGTCGGCGGCGGGGGTGGAGTGGGAGGCGGCGGTGGAGCCGGAGACGGAAGTTGAGGCGGGGAGGAGTCGGAGGAGGAGGAGAAGGTGCTAAAAGCGGGCGTACAGACAGGGGTAGAGTTGGGGGCGGGGTGGAATTGAAGGGGGGGTGGAGTCGCAGGCGGAGGTGGAGTCAGAGGCGGGGTTGAGTCGGAGGCGGGATTGAGTCGGAGGCGGGGTGTTGTCGGAGGCGGGGGTGGAATCGGAGACGGATGTGAGATCGGAGGTGGTGGTGGAGCCGGAGGCGGGGGTGAAGGCGTAGGTAGAGACGGAGGTGGTGGGGGTGGAGACGGAGGCGGGTGTGAGGCTGGAGGTGGGGGTGGAGCCGGAGGCGGGTTGAAGGCGAAGGTGGAGTCGGGGTGGTAGTGGGGGCGGAATGGGACGGGAACGAGGCAGTAGCGGATGCGGACGAGGAGGCGGAGAGCGAGGTGGAGGAGGGGGAGACGGAGGTGGAGAATAGAAGCTCCTCGGGCGCGGATGTTGTTTCGCTCCGCCAAAGGGGGCTTCATGGGTTGGGTTTCATGGGAAAGGGGACAACTTGATGAGCATGGCTAGATGTATGAAAGTTCACGGAGGGTAGAACACGATGTGACTTTCTAGAAAGGAAAGCTGGAAACTGGTGGCGTGTTTGGCTTTTATTGATATTGATCTGGCTAACAAAGAATGTTTTACCTCATGCCACAATTATCGTATTTTATTCGATATTGATTAATTGATTTTTGTCTCATAAAAGTAAGAGATATAAAAGATCTAATACAGTATTTTTTGTACACTGTACGCATTTATTGCGTGAGAAATGTGTCGTTCTGACGAAAGATCTATTAACTTTCGTTGGAATTAAGGGCGTTAAATAATAAAATACTTCGAATGACGTGCTGGTAAAATATTGGAGAAACTTTTACGAGAAAAGGAATGTTTACTGTGTATTCACTTTGACAGGACATTATAGATTTTTCTATATTACTAACAAGACTAGAAGAATCTGACAGATTTTACTGGTTTTCATGTCAAATAAATCAATGCTTAGGATAACATACCAAAGGAAAGTGTCTTTTTTCTACGCTACACACTTTTGGTACATTTTGTTTCGTGGCTTCTGAACATTGAATCCACAGCAAGTATTGAGGTGTTTTAGACGCACTTCCAAAACGTGTAATTGTAAGAACAATAATTATTGAAAAAATGTACAATGTTTAAATTAGGGCAATTTCACAGTATTACACATGTTATCCTCGTTTCAATTTCACAATGTAATCAATCCTCGTTCACTTAATTAGCGTTCGTTTGAATACGGTGAACTTCCAGACCCCGCCGTACAGTCTATTCATTGACTGAATACACAAATCGCAGGCCTCTCTTAATTCGAAGCAAGCTCCACCATAGCAACACCCACGCAGAGTCGAGCTTTCAGCAGCGGCGTTTAAATATCATCCTGTAACCTAAATGACGTGCTTCAATCGGCGGCCGCTTGGAGCGCTGCCGATGCGGTGGAAAAAGCGAGGAATAATCCCCTCATTACGCTTCTATCCAGGGCCCTCCGGCGCGTGGGTTCGAAGGCCTGGTTCGGCCCGATCCCCTCGAATTGGGTGCGCTCCGAGTGGCCGGGCTTTCGCTCTAAATACTTGCAATTATGCATCGAGACCCAGATGTTAAAACTTGGCCGAAGTTGCGCGAGGTGCTCTAAAAGGGATGAGATTATGATGTTAACTACGCCCTATAACTCATCGCGCATTTCATTGTGGGAATATAAGGCAAGTAAAGGCCACCTTAAATTATTACGGTGGGCGTCGCTCGGGAAGTTTAATGTTTCGGTTTATTGCGGGGCTAATATCGAACACGCTGTTGTTTCGTAGACACGTGCCTTTATGGACCAAGTTTTCGGACGACTTGAGGGGACAGGGCCACGATAAATCCAGGTGGCTCACAGGACGAGAGTGGAGGGGTGTGTGTAGGAGGCGTTGTAAAAATGACGATGTTGAGGAAGGTATCTCTATTGGTGAGGACCGGATTTGCCCAACCCCGCTGTACGCAGGGGAGGATCTATGAAAGGCTGCAAGAAAATGAAAAAAATATGGTGGTTAAACTGTTATGTCGACGACCGGAGATCTATTAACGTGCGTGAGAGGGCGGTTGTCTCTTGCAACTTTTATTTCCCATGCCATCAAAGAGATCGTAAAGGACAAATGGAGAGAAAACTGTGTTAATAACAATTACACAAACAATCATACTACAACGTTATTATTAAGGTAGCAAGCCACCATTGCTTTTACTCGTTTTTTGTATAAACATTTTTGCATATTTGTTCCCCTCGTGTGTTTATTCAAAAATGTGCCATCGGATGTCAATCCGTTACTTTTCATAGAGGCAGTAGGTGTTAAAGAGATGGATATATTTCATAACACTCAGATTATAACAGAATTTTTAATTTGCATCTATAAATGCAATAGCCAAATTCTTGTATTTATCGTACTATTTCTCTCATTTTATTACTTTTACAATTATTAATCAACTAATCAAATAACATTATTCACATTAACCCTTGCTTTACCAAGCATGGGCAATAAGTGCCCATTAGTTCGTTTCTAAAACATAATGTGCTTTAAAAAATTAAGATATTATTTTATTTTTATTCTGTTTGTCAATAACAGCTAATTATACATTATAACATTTAAATCTGCGTAATCTTAAAGATTTGTTTTTTAAAATATTTTTGGTCATGGACAATTTTTGCCCATGGTTCGTAAGACTTGTGACAAAAAGGCTACTAACTTACTTGGCCAACACTGTAGTGGCCGTCATCCATTGTCTTAGCAATACAGGAATTGAATGACTGGTATGTTGGACTGATTGTTGATCAGGATTAGGATGACTGGTAGTGGTCTAAATGAAGAAGACGTGATGTCAAGCGATGCTGAACATTGAAACTTAACAATGTACAACAAAAAATCCAACACTTATTTTAATTACCTTCATTGTTATGTAACAATGTGTACTTAATAAAATCGTTCTAATTATACTATAAAACATTCGTGTTCACAAGATAAACATATCCAATTACAATATTATTGTCATAATAATGAATGAAACATGTGGGCACTTTTTGCCCCTGGTTGGTAAAGCACGTTACCAAAAATAACTTGGTAATGATATGGTTAATTAAATCTATAATTTTAGATATCATATATCCCGTGCGATCTTTGTTAATGCCCCTAAGAGAATATTTAAAGTATTTGCATACCAGCTTCTCTCGAATTGAAGGAATTAGGGAAGTGGTTGAGTTTACAACACCACGGCGGTTGGACTACTCCTCAAGCTCTTTTTGTAGGAAGAAATTTCACATGAGATTCGCCGGGAATCGAACCCGGACCTTCTTGGTGAAAGACAAGCGACTTTCGCTCTGAGCCACGAGTTAGCTGTTATTTGATTAGTTGATCAATAAAATATTTTATAGCGTAATATTGTTGATGTACATGATTTTGTAATTGAATTCTTTGTGCAGATATGTCAAAATTTGCGTACGGTTTTATAGCCGGAATAGATGCGTTTAATTCATTTTGTAATGCAAGAAGTTTCCTGTTCTATTCAAGAGTGCTCAGAGATGTCTGATCAACCTTAAAAGATCTAAACTTCTTTAAATATATAATTTATATAGATGGATAATGTTTGAGGCAGGGAACTGATTAGCCCTTTGGATGACTCACACTACCTCCCCTTCCTCAGCTATCATAGGCTCATCTCCGATTTCTTCTTCTGGTTGATGAAAGCTGCTGATGTACCCCGTTGTGCCACGTCGCTTAAACTAGCGGGTTATGATTGGGGGGTTTGGACTGACAGGAGAAGAGAAGGTTAGCGGAAGATACATAGTGATTAGGTCTATCACTACATGCCGAAACATAGACGATTAGGAAATGAAACTTCTTAGGTTCAAAGTTCTCGTGCAAGTTTTTACGTTACTCATGTATGCCACGATAGAGAGGTTATGGTTATAATGGATGCACAGTGGCTAGGGAAATCCACTATGTCAGAGCACACGGGTAAACAACCATGCATATGCGGGCAAATGCACAACGAACACACAACGAACGCACTTGCACACTGAACCCTCTAGACCATGATCGCCACTGCCCGCCAGGACTCCAGTATTCCGGGGATACATCTAGATTTACCTCGTTAAATTCCCCTGAGTCATTGTAAAGCGAACAACTGCGTGGACGGATTAACTACTACAGCCGTTACCGCCATCACTCAGGAGACGTCATTATGAGCTTTTGGTGTGTTTGTTCGATGGAGGATCGGATTTTCTACTTACCTTTTCAGAGAAATGGAAAGAGCAGATTTGAAGTACAGTATAATGCACTTATTGAAAGACATACAATTATTGAATATAGAAATTTTGGGGTAAATCATTTGAAGATCTGAAAATGTCAAAAGAATGAATCAGTAGGTATTTTGGAATAAAGACTGAAAAGTTACTTACGGTTATATCTTTGCAAAAAAAGTAATAATAAGAAACAGAGCTCTACCTTCATGGTCATATCTACAGTTTGAATTCTTCATTAGCACATGAAGAGGTAGACACACTGAAATAATCATCCAATCAGAAAGAATAATTTTAATTAAATATGTTGCTTCTATTCATTGGCTTACAATTTAGCTTATTTATTTATTTATTTAGACAATAAAGTACGAGAGGAAAAACTATAATGTTCGAAGGTAAGAGTAAGTGATCTGGGATATATAATATTCATGCCTTAAAAATGGAATTTTTATTGAGTTTTATCTCGTGATAGAAAATTCTTCTAGAAACAGAAAATATATTAGTCCAAAAATATCAATAGTTACATTTTTTCATAAATATTATCGAGCGATGATTTTCTTCAAACTATGCAACTTTTTGCGAAATATATTGTTATCGCAGTATTCTTTGGCGCATTTAGTCCTTTATATTTTATAATATAATTTAGCTTATTAAGTAATTAGAAACTTGAAATGATGGATGACTTTCTCCATTTCGTCTACAAAGTCTCCAGATCCACGATGATAGCAAAGTCACTCCCCAATTTTCAGTGTTTAGGTACTTACTTCATATATTTACTCTACCGGCAACGCCGAAACGTTTATAACGTAACCCAAACTTTGTTCTGGAAAGCACCAATTCTACAATAATATAAATTGAAGTCTGTTGGTAAGAAATTTTTCCTCGAGTCGTCTTAAATTTAGGAACTTTTTAAACTTGAAGGGCCAACGTGCGACATGCAGGTCCACGTGCGGGGTGCAGGCGTGCCAACAAAGGCGTAATTACGCTTTTTACGAGGCGAACTTTGTGACGTTTCGACACTGATAAAGCGGCGCCTCTTGCCAGAAATTCACGCGGCCCGTTTTTCTTCCACCTGCCATCTTAACTCGGTTGCGCTAGCAAGTTGCCGCCAGGAATTATGGCTGGAAGCCGCTTTAACTTTGTATCACCCGACTTACCTCGACGAGCCCGCGCTGCCACCGCCCCCCCCCCGCCCCCACCCACGCGCCCGTTTTTGCGACCGCCGCCCCCGGGGTTACGCCCCCTCGGGAGTGCCCTGCTTACTCTTTGGTGTGTCCTGCCGCCATCCAGTTCCACCGGTTCACGTGAGCTTACATCTTCAAGAGACAGTAAAATGAAACCGGAAAAAAGCTCTTTCATGTAAAAAGGTAACTTCAACACGCCGGAACTCTTGGCTTAGTAAACGGTAACTGTATCTGACGATATTCGTGTGTGGAAAGTTTCCGTTGACAATTATAAGAATGCATTTGAACACAACCGTACTGCGCGAAAAACGTTGAGTTTAAAACATTTGTTCTGGTGATAAACTTTCGAAGACTTGCACGTGCTCATCATGCAACGATCTTATAGTGCTGCCGATCCACTGAAGTTCTTTCATATGTGGCAAAAGCGCTTGTCGTACTTTTTATGCGAGGCTTCTGTTTCTTAATATTTTTTTAATTCCGTCTCTGGTGATGTTTAGCTGTAAAATGTATTCGTAAGTTAGGACAGTTCAATATTATTTAAGTCATTTTTATGTAACTTTAGATACGTTTATGTACCTTGATATATAAGTGTTGTAACTAAAAATATTGTCACATGGTAGTTATATTAAAATTACATTATAAATGTACGCGTATGAAGTACAAACATTGCCAATAATTGAATCAAATAGGTTTAAAAATAAATGATACTAATCTGTATAAATGAATGTTGGTTTTTGTTGATTGATAAACTCCGATACCATTTGACCGATCTCCAAGAGTCCTTCAAGTGTCCGTTGATTTAGAAATTGTGTCTGTAGTTTCAAACACAAATCGCTGTCTCTTTTCTGCAACTCATTCTCTGTCTACACAGCTTTTGAGTTTTGCAGAATTGTAATGTTGTTGTACCATGAAATTCTTCTTACCCGTAATTTTCACTGCACAAAATTTGCGAAACAAGATTATTAAATGGGTTTTAGAATACTTCTCAGCGAATTATTTTACCAAACATCTTACGTCGTACGCTATCCAAACACTTGATTTTCGACATATTTTACTCGAGCAATCACTGACACGTTAGGATTCTGATAGTGGATTTTGTAGAATTCGCCAAAACTGTTAGGGACGACAACAAAAGTCTTGGTTCTATAATGAAATCTTTCATCCTTTCTCCTGCTATAGCAGTCATTCACGGAAAAAGTTGCCATTGCAAACCACTGGACACAATAAAATCCTTTCATATAAAATAGCGAGAGATTGTTAAACTCTTTCTGATTAAATATATCCGAAACAACGTAAATATGTATAATATGCCTTTATTTTGAATTTCATTCAAAATATGTCGACTAGTGCAATCACATACACATACCTACGTATGCATTGGCTATGAAAGATTGAGTATTTGTCAGGGATGTGATGAAATATATTTTCAGAATTTCCTTATTTCATCTTGAACGACAGAATGGCACACTTCACTTGTAACGAAATAAACACCAGTATTAGGAAAGCGGAAGGATTTAAATGAACGTTATTCTAATTTATGATGCAATTTTATTTGCAGACAGTTCCCCAAGCTCCCCTTTGGTTTTTTCCACTTCTTGCTGGGTGAATCGGCTTTTTGCTAAGCCTAGAAGCCTACGTCGCTACAAGCCAAGTCCGTACTACACAACTAATACTATAAGCCAAGACAACTCTACACAAGATGGCGCCAAGATAATTTCAACTTACACTCACGGGTTTATACCATGATACTTGGTGCCATTGAAACTGGGATGAAATTCCCGAAACACGTCTAGACAATAATTTAAAAGTAAGATAATAACGTATAGATAATAACTTTAAAATTTTCATGGTTGATATCTCGTTCAACCTTAATTATTAAAAGTCCAGAGGCTACTATGTAGCGCCCGTGCGTGCATCGCAGTGGGAGCAAGTAAGAAGTGAGTTCTCATGGCTTGCGCTGACACGACACATCCCTAAGGACACTTGAGGAGACCTTAGTCTGGCAGCCGTCGCCTAAAACCAAAACAAATTTGATTACAGCTTTCAGAATTATTTAATACATGTCTCAGGGGCCGTGTGATACCTGAAGTCTTTAAAGTGGGTTACATCTCCAATATATTTAAAAAAGGAGATAAAGAGGACTGCTCCAATTACCGTGGTATAACTGTCCTGAGTTCCCTTGGTAAAATATATGGTAAAATTATTAAAAACAGATTGGAAAATGAAATAAATGAAATGGAAGAACAGAGTGGTTTTCGTGCTGGTAGATCCTGCACAGATAATATATTTACCATCCGACAAGTTACAGATAAGCGGCTGGCGCATAACCTTGAGACACATCTAGTCTATATTGACTTGCAAAAGGCGTACGACAGTGTCCCCCTTTCAAAATTGTGGATGGCCATGGAAAACCACCATATTAATAGCGTATATATTAAGGCCATTAGAGAGTTATATACGGACAATATCGCTTATGTCAAATTAGGAAATAGCATATCAAAAGAAATCAAAATAAAGAAAGGGCTAAGACAGGGGTGTTGTATTGCACCAACTCTCTTCAAAATATATCTAGGAGAAGCTCTAAAAAACTGGAAGATAAAATGTGAAAGGATGGGAATAAAATTAAATGACGATATGTTATATTCACTAAATTTTGCAGATGACCAAGTGATATTCGCAGAGGATGAAGACGATGCACATTATATGTTAAGGAAATTAAATGAGGAATATGGAAAATGGGGCTTGAAAATCAATTTCAAGAAGACAGAGTACATGGTGGTAGGAGGGACAGGAAAATATTTAGTAATGGAGGATGGCTCGGTTGTTAAGTGTTGTCAGACGTATAAGTATTTAGGAACAATTTTAACAGACCAAGGGGGCAGTGAAGAGGAAATTAAACATCGCATTCGGCAAGGAAAATCTGCTATTCGGCAATTGCATTCAATAATATGGAATAAAAATATTTCTAATAAAGTGAAAATTAGAATTTATAAAGCAATTGTGGAAAGTATATCACTGTATGGTGCTGAGTTGTGGGAGATCTCAAAAAGTAATGAGAAAAAGTTAAAGGCTATGGAAATGGAGTTTTGGAGACGCAGCTGTAGTGTAACGTTAATGGAAAGAATCAGGAATGAAAATATAAAGCAGCAAATGGGTGTCATGTCGGATATAATGGATACAATAGAAGGGAGAAGGTTAAAATGGTATGGTCACCTTAGAAGAATGCCGGAGGAAAGATGGCCATTAAAAACTTGGAGGTGGCAGGTGCCAATGCACAGAAAGAGAGGTAGACCAAGACTCACGTGGTATGACGGTGTGCGACAGACAATGAGAGATCGTCACATCGAAGATGATGATTGGCAAGATAGAAGAAGATGGAAGCTTGGGTGCGAGAGACGCCGCATGGTGTAGTTCCACTCGCAGAAGAAATTTGATTATTGGTCGAAGAGAGTCTTTCGAACTGGAATTTTCTTCTGTCTGGAAGCCAAACGATGTTAAGAATCGACCCGGTTTTTTTCAACTTGTCAAGGAATTTGCGTTGCGCATCCGCGAGCGGTGAAACCACCAAAAGTTGATTCCATGGAGTTGAATGTGTGTTTTAACATGAATGTTTGAAGTTTACTACAATGTTTTTGCAACAGGGATTTGTTTTCGATTGTAAACTTAAACCATACTTCTCCGAGTTGTTTATTGTACAAACAGAAGTGTTGATTTGAGAAAGATATTAAAGAAAAAAATTCCAATGACGTTAATAAGATCAATCAATTCAATTACATAACCTTTAACTTAAAAAATATACTTTGTTAATTCTAAACGAATGGGAATCGTGTATAAATAAAAATGAAGGAGAGAAAACGTAAAACATAGTTTTATATTATTACACTTTGATATGACATGATTGATTGTGCGAATGCATTATAATTGACGTAATCGCTTCATTTGTCTCAATGTTTTTTTTGATTACGTGACTTGTAATTGGTTACTTGCGTGCATGAGACGTCGGATAAGACATTTAGCTTGTTGCATGATGCACTGAACACGTTTTCACTTACTGACCTAGTTGTAGAGATGATTTGCAGCATATGTTAAGAATGACAATTGTCAAAATTGTAGATGAATAAATTTGCATTGTATGTTATTTTATCATATCACCTGAAATAATCTCTTCATTGTCTCATAATCACATAAGGAGAACCTGCATTTACTGCGTTCCTTCGTTAACACTAGTTTATTAGTGTGTTTTGTAAATTATTTATATTATTATAATTGATTATCGATACTCACTCGATAATAATGACTAATTATCGATACAGAATTTTTTTCAATAAATGTATGGCAAGAGCAATATTATATTTTTCTTTCGCAATTGTGTTTCACTACTCTTCATTATTTTGTGAATTATTTGCGTCAATTTATTCATCGATATTCAGTTGTATCGAAAGATTTTTACTTTTCAGTATTAAAATAAATTCGTTTCGTTGCCGACATTGTTATCTATTACTACTGGTTCAGCACCAATAAATCAATATTCTTCTCAGTATCATGATGAACTTATAACTCTATTGACTGTTTAGCCTACGTTTCTTCATGACTACGTCACATTTATTCATTGTGACTATGTACGCCGCGTTATTCATTATATCTACGCAAGAGTTATAACTTTTTTCCATCTAAATTTTAATGACACTCAGATTCTTTTCAAATTTATCTTCTCATCTTTAGCTGACGCGTGCTGCTCAGTAGAACCACATCGTAATATTTCAAAACAAATCTTGTCTCCATTAAATTCAACTATCTCTTCAGCTGCCCCACGATGCTAGACAAACACAGATAAGCGCCTGCAAACACCCTTGTTCAAATTCGGTTTCATTCGTCACGTTCTATATGTTTTCTCAGACCTTTCTCTATCATTCTCACTTTTTCACTCCCATCCGTTCTTGTTCTCATAAATCCTTCCTAAATCAGCGGGATATGTGCTCCGAATTCTTCTCAGGTTTCCCCCTACCCATCGTCTCCCTGTGCTGTATTTCTCTATCATGCTGCACAATGTGTCGAAATAACACAGAAACCGCGCAAATATCCTTCTCTTTTAAAATAAGCATTTTAAGTTAAAATGGTGTGCAATCTGGATAGCCCAGGTGACTGAGAGCTTATACCGACTCAGCTGTCCGTAGGGTCGCGGGTTCGAGTCACCGGTTCGAGTCACGCCTTGGTCATGGTTGTGTGTCTCTTGTTTCTTTGTGTTGTTGCGGAGGGCCTCGCATTCTGCTGACGCCAGATTAGAGGACCCCGCAAGTGTTGGTGTCAAGTGTATATTTGAATATGCGTCCCATAGGGACATATCCGTTGGATAAAAGCCCTAAAAAAAGTAAAAGTCGTAAACAAGACCGATATCCACATCTGTATGTAAATATCAGGTCTCCTTGATCAAGATGGT
The DNA here is from genome assembly GCA_011170035.1 of Teleogryllus occipitalis. Classification (NCBI taxonomy): domain Eukaryota; kingdom Metazoa; phylum Arthropoda; class Insecta; order Orthoptera; family Gryllidae; genus Teleogryllus; species Teleogryllus occipitalis. The sequence continues at coordinate 59,080 of BLKR01015274.1, read as the reverse complement.
GCAATTTGAAGTTCACAACGAACGTATTTCATTGCTACCTCATGACGTGAGAACTATAAGATGTTTTGTGAATCAAGAAGTTTATGGGTAGCCTGTACGATATTTACATTTAATATGCTACTCCTTTTTAAGGAGAAATTGTCTGGAACCCCGAGAGAAAACTTTCTTCTCTCTCAGCATTAAAACGTACAACGCGGAGATGCAAGGCGTTGTCACGTAAAAAGATTAAATTTAAATTAAGAAATACTTAGTAGTATTTAGGTTTTTATGCGTATTATCTTGCAGTACTTGAACTTCATATTTAGGTATTTCCGAATATCACTTCTATAACTACTTTTAATTTACTGACTAAAATATTGCATGAATCATGTAAGGTATGTAGCTTTACGCAGAAACGTATTCTACTTTTTTGGATGTATAAGCGAAAACTGACTGCCGTTGAAAACTTTAGATTAAAACTCTAACTCGCTAATTTTACCTTATATGATTTTATCCATTTACTTTGCTTTCTTTTGAAGTGCGTACGGATATGTGAAAGCCATGCAGAAATCGTTAGGAGGATTAGCATTGGTCCATTCTTACTACTGTGTGATGCGTTCAACACAAATGTAAATTCTCATACAAAGATAGCAATAGCACTATTGCAGGACGAACTTGATGAATAAAACCAGCAACATGATTCAAACAATTTTCTTATCATGATATTGCATGTAACGCTTTACTAAACTATCGTGTATTAAGAGCGCGGATCTAAAGGCAGCTCCACACATTCGGCATTTGCCGAGCTGCGAGCTACTTTTCGCCCAATCCTGAGCAGCTACTGTGCTCAGTGCTCAGCGAATGCTTCTTTTCTTTGATGTGTCTAAAAGACCGACACGCAGTGAGTAGGTTGAGCACCGAATGTTCCTCGTTTTCAAATAATAAGCAACTCATCCACACTGTTTGGGATTCAGGGAACAACTCATTACTCCCCGGATACCGAATGTGAGTATCCCCTTTAATATTATCCCGAGCAACACCGAGGTGTAAAAGGCCTCGTACATTACCAATAGCGGAGGAGGGCTCCAAGGCCCATCCTTTAAATTTTGATTTTATCAATATTTCTGACGATTCTGATAAATTAATAAATTGATTTAACTAATGGTATACTTCTGTGGAAATACAGCGCCCGGTCCGTGGCCCGTTTGTTAGGGTACTGCTCCGGCATTCGCCTAGTGTTGATCAAACAAACCACGGAAAACTTCCTCTAGAGCAGCCAGTCTCTAGAATTTTCCTCCAGACAGCGACTGAATTCGACCTAGTCGACAAGCTAGTGTCGAAACTCCTGCCGCCGTCAGGACTCGAACCTAGGACCTCCCGGTTTGAGGGACTGCAGTGACATCAGTCGATGCACTGAGCTACCTCTTCCGGGTAGTGTGCGAGATCCTTCTCCACGCTCCTGCTGCATGACGGCCGCCCCCGTGCCGTCAATAAACCGAAGCTAACTCACTATGACAAGTGCGGGTCACCACGCCCGCCCCGGGCCCGCATGCGCAGGCAGCCGGCAGACAGGCGCCATTAAAATGCATGCAGGCAATCTTACCCCAGCAACACAATAAATATTGGATGGCCGCCCTGCGCGGTGCGCTCAGTTTCACGTTGGCTGCCTGCTTACTAATGGCCGGCGTCGCCTCAGAGGCTTTCTTGCTCTCTTGGTCTCCTACCTCAACTCCAGATCTAACCTAATAACCTGATACATGTCTACGTGCATCCCGGGAGCGGTTGTTCAGTGCATCAACTGATGTCACTGCAGTGCCTCGGACCAGGAGGTCCTAGGTTCGAGTCCCGACAGCGGCAGGATTTTCGACACGTAGCTTTTCAGCAAGGTCGAATTCAGTCGCTGTGTGGAGGAGGATTCTAGCGGCCGGCTGCTCTGATTGGAAGTTTTCCGTGGTTTCTCCGATCAACACTAGGCGAATGTTGGAGCAGTATCCGAAAGACTACGCACGATCTTTCGTTCCTCTTCCTTGTCCTATTCTCACCACTTAAACTAACACTCACTACACTACCACACGTGCCGGGAGACCGGTCGGGAGCTTAGAACTACTCCTGGCTGGGGCGGTGCCCCGCTGGTAGGAGATACCTGGTTAGAGAAAACCCCGCACCGGACCTCGTCATCCAGAATAGGAGGATCACCACCACCACCTCCCGATGAAAACCTGAACTACACTTACGCAATTAATGATCTCAGTAGTTTACGCGCCCGGAATCAGTAACAATCAATCATGCTACGGGCCTGCAAGTTTTTACTCGAATATACCATGTTTTCTTTATAACATCATCGTATCGCGATTTTCCAATTCCACTTGAGCTCCCATCTTACTCTCTTCTTCACTACACACGTTTTGTGTATTGTTTTCCCCCCGAGAATATCACCGTAAACTCTTGACATCACTTTTATTTTTTCTTTCTCTATCTTCAGTTCTTATTCTTTGATTTCGATAGAATACTTTGTAACTTTATCTGTTCTCCCTTTCACTGTTTATTACCATACTATATTTACTATACTTCATTTGCATTCGTTTTTTTAGTATCTCTTTCATTTGCTATGACATTTATTTCTTTGGCTTCCTCTCTGCTCTCTTTCATTTCGAAATCTGTGCTTATTCTAAATGGTCGTGCTCCATCTTCAGTTATCAGTCAATACGTTCCATTTCTTTGGAATGCACATTACATTGAGAGAACTGAACTCCAAATTAAAATTCATGAAATGTTTATTGATACATCTTATGTTCCATAACCAACAACGACTCTCAGTTTAAAAATTAATATTAAAAAGATATGTTTCTTGAAGTATTCATGTAACATTAAGAGTATCATGACGTGTGCGAAAGAATTTTGGCCTCGCCTTGAACCTTGTCCTTCCATTACCTGTCTCTTGTTTCCCTTTACCTCAGTTCCCCTTATCTCGCGCCAACACGTGAGTGACCTTTTTGCAAAGTTGAGTACAATAACCTTAACCGCACGTCGCGTTTCCCCTTTCACAGCGGCTTCCTGGAAGCTCCTTTGCCGCGCTGCTTCTAGGCATTCGGGCGCTTAAGAGCACCTCGAAGGCGCCATTGTTTTATTTTACGTCGTCTCCGATTTCTCCGTGCGTTTGCAGCGGTTTCTTCACTGCCACCGGCGGCGGCGACGCCCGTCGTCCTCGACTTTTCCTCCGCCTCACTGCAGTTTACGTCAGAGCGCCCTCGTTGCCGAGTTGCATTTAAAGGAACCTCTAGGAATAGATTAGCGAATCCCCAGCGGTTTCCTTCCAGTTGCAAGTTGTTGATGTTTCACTTAACTGCGTTTAAGCCTCTTATCTTTAGCTTCGGATTTCCTTGCTCTTCCGATCTTCTTGCCGTAGTGAACAGGAGAAGTTTCCATCCGCTTTATTAGGTTTTTCTTTTCCCTCTTTTTTATACTCAGTTTTAGAGGAAATAAATCTCTCTGAAGAGAGAGTTTTTGTTTTTCCGTGACGATCGGATGTCCGTCTGGGAAACGTGACTCTTTTCTTGTCGTTAATAATTTAAGCTGTTTTGCTGAAATGGAAATCTTAACAAATGTAACATTTTTTGAAAAAGTGTACAGAATATTATTTTCGATTCAAAAAATCTTACGTCGAAATGCACAATTTAAATTTTATTTCGTAAAGTAAGTAAGAGGTAGTCTTGTTATATAATTTCTAGAAATATGAGTTCTAATTAATATTTCAACTACAACAATCGGCTATTAATATATGTGTATTATTTCATCCTTATATACATATATATAAATGTATCCTTTAAAAGTCACAGCATTTCACATGTGTAAGGCTCATGTAATGTTCTCGCTTCTGCTTACGCGGTATGAAGAACGTATTATAATGCTGCGAAAAAAACGACGAATTTTCAACAGAAAAAACTTTTTTCGAATCCTGTTATTGAAAGTGGATAAATATTGCCCCTATGTATAGTAAATTACTTCGTCTGAAACGTTGTGTAGTGAGAATCCATGTCTTGTGGGTCCTTGACACCGAAAAAATGATTGACAGCAACACGTCTGATCGTCTGCCCGCCTTTCAGTCTGTAAACAACGGTAGCTGCTAAACCGTAAGCAGGATTTTCACCAAAATTGATATTCCCCAATTCAGGCTGACGTCGTGTCCCGTTAAATTTGTAACCGATGTTTTAATTTTGAGGGGTACTTTACTTAAAAGCCTTGGAAATTTTCCATTTTTTAAAGAAATAACACAAAACGTTTTGATTAAATTTGACTTTGCATAGCTTAAAGGATGGTTAAGAGAATGGTACACGTTTGATTTTCGTTAAAATCCCTAATTTTTTGAAAATTGCAAAAATTTAAAAGTTTTCCGGCGCCTGCTACAACTCAATTATGAAAATCATGTTTAATGTTTTGAAAATATGAGTAATTTTTGCCTAATTTTGCGCCAACCATAGGCAATTTACAAAGTTTTAACGCTTATTTTTTCAGGAACGACTCCAAATGTTTTCTTTAATTTTTTAAAATTTATGTAGCAAAGAACGGTAAAGTAAGTGGTGCTGGTCTCTCTTTCGGCTCTCTGCATTTCCGAAAATTGGAACAAAATTTGAAATGGTAAATTAGTATTTCCCGCGCTTCGTATGACGCGCTCTTAGTCCCAAAATGGCAACAGGAATGTTTCAAATTATATTCGATTGCTTCTCTTTGACGTCGGTCGTGATGATCGCATGATGTAGATAAAATTCTTACGAAAGGAAATAGATTTCAGCGTGGTAATATATTTAACTTGGAACTAAGAAGTATATTTATTTTATTTAAGAAGATTTGATCGCTGATTGTGGTATTCATAAATAGTTAGCTAATTTTTATATGTAATCAAAGTAAGCTTTGGTGAAATATTATTCTATCGTTTCTGCATAATGTTCTGCAAATAATGTAACAGTTAAATTTATTGGTGTTTGTTTCGTTTGTGTTAGAAATTAGAAAAATCGTTCTTGGCTATCAAAATAAACGATGATATGAATCATAAGCGATTTGTTTGAACTGGTTGAATTGGACTATTTCAATTTATAACTGTGATTGTATGGCAGAATTCTCATTTCCTGACACAAAAAAATTATATATTTTAATGTTAGGTAACAATTTCCAATAGCATGAGGAAGAATGCGCTGTCGTAGCACCTCCAGTCTTATTAAACCATACAAGCGCCTGTGTCCTTTATTGAAAGTATAAGAAAATAATACATATAAGTAGATTCCACAATTTTATCTCCACATGGATCGATCGGAACCATGGTGAGAAGAGGTGGTGTGTGAGCCGCCTGACCAGTGCACAACGGGTCACCCAGACCACTCTCCTTTAGGAACAGTTATGTAACATTAGGCTGATGTAGAGCAAATAAGAGTTGGCGTTTGTCAACCGAAGCGATTAGCGAGATTTATAATCAATCAATTCAGTTATTTCGGATATCGACTGTATCGTTAGATACTTTTCGTAATACCACCTTCTTATAAGGAAACATTCTAATTAGGAAATCCTTTTTTGCTTTGAATATAACTACTCGTATGTCATATTTAGCTACAACTCACTTCTTTAGTTTCAACTCCAACCGGTTGGTGGACTGTTAGAATTCTTAAAGAACGGCGGCCATTAAAAGGGTCTTTTCATTCCCCTGGTTGCGTTAAGTAGATATAAAAATACAGAATTACGAAAATTTTCGCCCTGCGTACTCTTCCTCCGCCAGTAGCGTGCTGAGCACCCGATTTGCAGCATGCGCCTGCGTCCGCGCCGAATGATGAATAAGCCACCGTTCTAGGGGGGGGAGCCGGGCCCTGCCTGCAGCGGCGCCGCAGATCTCTTATTCAGCGTCTGCGCGCCTCCAACCTCTTCCTGTCCGCTCAGCCCGCCTCCATCAACTTTGCCACCAAGATCTTCCTGTTTGCTTTCATCAACTTTCCCACCTACCTCTTCCTGTTCGCTCAGACCATCTCCATCAACTTTACCACCAACCTCTTCCTGTTCGCCTCCATCAACTTTGCCATCAACCTCTTCCTGTCCACTCAGCCTGCCTCCATCATCTTTGCCACCAACCTCTTCCTGTTTGCCTTCATCAACTTTGCCACCAACCTCTTCCTGTTCGCTCAGACCATCTCCATCAACTTTACCACCAACATCTTCCTATTCGCCTCCATTAACTTTGCCATCAACCTCTTCCTGTCCACTCAGCCCGCCTCCATCAACTTTGCCACTGACCTCTTCCTGTTTTCCTTCATCAACTTTGCCATCAACCTCTTCCTGTCCACTCAGCCCGCCTCCATACCTCTTCCTGTTTGCCTCCATCAACTTTGCCATCAACCTCTTCCTGTTCGCTCAGAACGCCGCCATCAACTTTGTCACCAACCTGCTCTATGAAGCCTGCCCAATGCTACAGTTCCTACTTTGTCTCATTTTGTTCCAACCATTTTCTGCTGGTTAATCGCTCTTCCTTAACACGTTTGCAACAGCATTGGCTCCTTCTCTCGCGTTTTTCGATTGGTTGATTGATAAGTGATTCCAGTCTGTCAACTGCTGAGGTTATTAGCCCCGAAACTGCTGTGAATTTTTATTTCGCGAGACGTGGCGGTAATCTTCTCCCATTGGATGGCGAGATTCAGAGCTTGACCTACACGTCGGCTTGCGAGATTTCCCTTAACAAGTGTCTCCCGTCAGCGAGGCACCGCCCCACCCGGGACAAGCTCTGAGCTCCACCGGCCCGTGGCGCGTTTGTTAGGGTAATGTTCCGGCATTAACCGGTGTTGACCGAAGAAACCACGGAAAACTACCAATCAGAGCAGCCGACCGCTAGAAATCTCCGCCAGACAGCGACTGAATTCGACCTATAAGACAAGCTAGTGTCGAAAATCCTGCCACCGTCGGGACTCGAACCTAGGACTTGTCGGTCAGAGGGACTGCAGTGACATCAGTTGATGCACTAAATCATCTCTCCTGGTACGAAAATAGAAAATCTGTTTGTCTACAAAATCATTTGGAAACTTTTATCTCGAAATGTCATAAACCTATCTTCCGCAGCTTCCGCTTTCCTGCATCTTCCTCCGCATATTCCCTCTTCCGAGTTCACCTCCCACCACTTACGCCCCCGGTGTCAGTCATTACGTAAACTGCGCGGGCTTGGTTCAAGAAAAAAAAATCCTTTTCCGGAGCGCGCACCACATGAAGAATGCAACCATGCCAGCCCGCCACTCCCCCCTCCTTCATCACCCAGCCACCAGCCTCCGTCTCGGTCCTCGCGGCCGCCGCCGCGCTAGACGTCACTCAAGTGTTTTGAGCGCCGTTCGGGCCGCGGCGAATAATTTATCGGGATATATTTTTGATTCGGGGGCTCACAGGGATTTTTAGATGGCGCCTCCCCTTCCGCGACCTTCTCGGATGAGGAGGAGATCCTTCTGATGAAGTATTCTGCGCGTGATGCCCGCCTGCGTGGGCGCGGACGCCGGGCGCCGGGTGACGGCTGTCGCGGCCCGCGCCTCTCCTGTCACGTGAAGCGAAGGCGCGCGGGTGGCGGCGCGCGGGGTTGGTGTTGGCTTATTTATTGGCTGCTGTGAGAGAAGGGGTGTGTTGGAGAAGTCGCTCGTGCCATCGGCTTGACAAACGTGCGGTTAAGCTGTTTGCTTAAGTTGTGATGAAGCGTTTTTATGTTTATCGTCGTATCTTATGCACGATATTATAATGATAACAATGTAATAATAATAATAATAATACTAATAATAATAATAATAATAATAATAATAATTACAATTTAAGTTTGTTCAAAAAATTTATTTATTTATTTGTTTTACGTCAAAAGCAGTTAAAACTATGTGAGACGTGCTACGGGGGAAGTGAATTCTGTGCACGTTTTCATAATTCTGTGATTTTCCTTAGCTGTTATATCCCTAAGATATATACTTCTTGAATTTGATTACAGAAAGAAATGAGCGTTTTTTCCAGGATTGTTAACAAAAAATATTGTCTCTGCTGTAATAAAATCTATTTTCAAAGTTAAATCAGCTATAAATTTGCGCTCTTATCCTTCATCATGTTCTTCGTGAAGGAATGATACTTCCAGCCGCGACAACATGGAGAAAGATAATTTGAATAACTTTATTTCCCAGTGAACTCTAGAAGATGTACACAGATAATGAAGTTACATTTATGATCAGAGGCAAAACAAGGGGCCATCTCAGCATTTGAGCATTTGCTCAAAGGATCAGGGAAACTGGACGAAAAACCTGGTCGATATTGACTTCCCCAGCAGGGATTCAAACTCGGAAACTCGAATCTCTCGGGTAACAATCGTTACAACTGTGACCAGGTGATGATCCGTGTACTCCCTTTCTTCATCTTTTCCCAACCCATCATCCTCACCAGTAAAAAAAAATATCTTTAATTACTTTGAGCTTAATTCTTCATTCGAATGAATCACATTCACAAAGAATTTTATGAGGTTTCTGAAATGTTTTCACTTTGGTGAATTTATTCACTGCTTTCGACCAACTTGTTATGAACAGGAAGAGCACATATTTAAATTTTGCACTTAGGGTTCGGTAAAGGTACAGAGTATTTTTAACGAAATATCATGCAGACATTAACTTACCTCTTCTTTTGGATGTCACGTGCACAAAATTTAATTACAATCGGAATAAAAATGTAGATTTGTAGGAAAAAACTAATTTTCTGTTTGTATACGAGAAGAAAATAATCAAATAACAAATATTTTTATTAAAGTAGCAAACTTTATGACCGACAAAACACTCTCCCTTACGGCAAAAACATCGAAATCAGTTCACTCGTTTTGGAGATTACCCTCGTCAAACAGGCAGGCAGGGAGACCTACTGGCTGGTAGATGGATATTATAAAAATAATTGATTGGGATTTTATAACATCTAAATAAACCTATGAGGTAAGAAAACGGCAGTTATTTTGAAATGACAGACACTCCAATTTTATTTATATAGATAGAAGAAAATAAGTATGACATTGTTTACACATTCAGAGGAAATACATTTTTCGATTTCTAAATCGTTGTACGAATATATCATTAATTTTTCTCCTGAGACAAAGTTGACACATTTATACAGTCTATTGTCTCTTTTACTTGGGGAAAAATTTGTAAATTGTTTATAACGATTGCATTACAGCAGAAGACACATTCTGTATCTGTTCATAAATTGAGCATCGTCCAATTTTTTTAGTGATTCTTTGTTAGCGACCTTGGTTTCAAAATACACAATATATAAAAGTTGAATATCAAAATTATCTTCCATGTTCAGACACGCGGACCATTAATAGCAAAAGGTCAAGCCAACAAAATAGAATGCACTCTAACTTCAAAATATAAGTATAGCGAGACGTCGAAGGCGTTGAGGGTAGGGTACCACTCTGCTAATATTCGACAAATGTTATCACGATCGTGAAGAGAAACGACCTTGGTGAAAGTAAATATGGCGCTTAACGAGTCGCTGGAAGATTGACGGCGCTCAAGCTACTGATTACGGTTGATGAGATCAGTTATGTAGCTTAAAACTAAAATACAAATGCCCCATCTGAGAGATCACCGCGTGTACTCGAATAATATATACTGGTGCGTGTGCCACAGTATTGTATGGAATCAGAAGAAAAGGCATGAAAATTATATCACTAAAGTTTGGAGAGTGAACTGTACAGTTGGTGTGTTTTCATTTGTCTGTGAGTGTGTGTATTGTTTGTTATAAATGTAACTCAAAGAAACACGCCAGGTACTCCGTCTATTTAATACATGTTCGATAAATGCCTGGGAAATGCTGTGTTTTCTTAGCTAGTATTTAAGGTAGTGAAAATTATCCGACATATTTATTTTTTCTTCTTCTTTTTATTATTGTTATTATTATTATTCTATTTATTATTGCATTATTTTTAATAAACAGAGCTCACTTTCGGTCTCTTGGCTAGTAAGAATGAGCACGAATTTTCTGTACACATCTAGCAGGCATCATCGGAGAACTTCATTGGCATTGTTCAAAGGCATTGTTCATTGAGATCGTGCGTACGCTTTTAATAATTCCTGACACAGGAAGGAAATAGGATTAGATAAATGTCCAAATCTTGGATTTCATGTTAGTCAAATTTAATAATTAATGGGGTGATAGAGAAAAATCAGGAAAAGAAAACAAATAAACATTAGATTTAACAAAAATAAATAGCTGATATAGAGGTGAGTCATTTCACGCTGTAAGAAAACACGCCAACATATTCCTTGTTGCATTAGCAATAAATAATTCATTTACCATTTTGACTTCAGAAGCATAGTTTCCTGTAGAAAATGTTTGTTTTTTTTAATTTCGTCGCAGTCTGCCATCGTCACAGCCTGCATGCTAGCCATACAAGGGGCACTTCGAACACTTTCGAAGCCCAGTTGTAGACTCATTAACGCCATTTCAAAAGCAATTATACTGCAGTCCTGAGGCTGTCAAGCTAAGATTCTGATGGCCAGCCGCGATTGCCTGACCATGCTCGATAGAGGACTGACGTAATATTTTTACCCTTTCGGTCTAATAACAAGTAATTACACTTTTATGACCACAAAAAAGCAATTTTATCAATCAATGATGCTGTTAATGAAATAACTGCAGTATGCTTCAAGTTTTGAAAACTTTTCAACTTTGGTCCACTTACGAAAAAATGGTGATTATTCCCTTTTCAAGGCCAAAACGTCTCAATCGATTCCGACAAAGGAGAAAGCTTTGTAGAAGACAAGGGAATCTCAAATGACGGGTTGGAGGAGGTAAGGGAATACATTAAGAATAAAAGACAAAGAACAGACGAAGAGTGAAAGGACGACCTAGAAATTAAATTACCCCTGTCTGTTCCCAATGCATAATTCTGCACGGAGCGTTCAAGTCAACGCCGTCACAAAGGAAATTGCTTTTCCTTTAATGAGAACTTTTTCTAGTTCCCAATCGACGGACAGTAGTTTTCATGCCCTTCTGTTTTGCTTTGTCTCATTCCGTCTTACAAGTGCTACTCATGCTGCTTTCAGTGCTTTCGTTTAATTTCCATACCTACTCGATTCTTTCGTTCCTATTAAAATGACCTCAAAACTAACCTTTACTTTTATCATTAATCTAGATATTTCTTTCCATATCTGGTCCTAAGTGCTTGCCTGTAAAATCGCACTGCAAATGTATTCAATAGTATTAACGATAACTTAGATTATTACAATGGGATGAAACAAGCATTCTTCATGATAATAAACTAGAACTCTGTCATGAAATGATCATGTCATGATGAATATTTATAAGCTTTTATGATCTCTATGATGATAGGAGGAAAAAACAGCGAAAGTCGTAAACTCCAGATGACTGTATTAAAATTGACACACAATATTTATTAACTTTGGAGTCAATGGCGTATTTTTCAGTGTACATGAACTTAGTTTTAATATTGGCTTCGCCTGAGATAAGATCTTAATTTATAATTTCCTTAGTATACTGTTGATTTTTGTGTTTGTTTCACACGTGTTGCATTATTTTATAATTAATAAAATATTGAAAGCTGCGCAGAAAAAAATCTGTTGATTCTACAAGTAAGAGAGTCAGTACTTGCTCACTCCTGAAAATTTTCCCCAAAATTTGCTGAGTTGTTGAACAAACGCCGCGAATATGTGAGGCTTCTCGGTGTTTTAGAGCTTCTCCTTTAAAGCGAAATTAAAATGACTGTGACTGCAGCTCAAAAAAAGGAAATTAAGCATTCGTCTGTTTGAAGTATAAAAAGGATTTTCATGCGTGTGGAGGGGAATATCACATTCTCTTCTCCGAAACGTTTTCTCGTTAAAGAAGCCACATCGCGTAAGCGACTCGCGAGCGTATTCAAAGGTGGAGAAATTCCCGCTGAGCTGCGCATCTACTCACTTCCACAGCGATCTCTCAATTTGAAAAAAAAAATCGCAAAAATATCTCCCGGTATGAAAAGAAACCAGTAATTTCGAATCTGAAAAGAAGGCGTTGATGTGTACGCAGACGGTCTACGACCGTGCAGTTTTTCTCTAAGCGATGGTATTGAAATACGTCGGTGATAGCTTCTATAAGCACATAAAATTTTTTTAAAAAAAATTAAAACTGCTGAGAGACAAAAGGGCTATTCAAAGGACTGAAATGTTTCATTTCAACCGATATTAACAGGGCAGAGGTTTTATATTTCAACGTGACCTTTAAATCCTTTTACTCGAGCACAAAAAAGACATTTCGAGCAGTGAATCGAAATGCATCCACACAAAGTAAGTCAGCCGGTACTCGCGGAGAAGCCTGATTCGGAACTTGGTAGACTGGCCGCTCGCAAGGTCTTTTCAACGCGACGCGAATCGGAACAAGTGCGAGAAATTAATTTCCGCACAACGCGCCCCCGCTGATGAGTTAACAGTGCGGGCGCCCTCTCCATTTTCTGCCTCCTTTGGCGTCTGTCCCGTGCTCCTCGCGGCGCGGCGGGGGGGGGGAGAGTTTAACGCCGCGAAGCTCTACCGCAACACCTGCTCCGGGAGCCATTCAACGCAGCGGCGTGGGCGGGAATAAAGACCCCTTTCTACGTCTCCTCGCCCGCCACTTTTGTTGCATCGCTCTCTGACGCCCGTGTGTTGTCAACACACCCGCCTTACCGGAATCAAATATGGTTGTTATTGTTAGTTTAAATGGAGTGAATTTACTCTAGAGCTACTAGAAGAACTATTAAATTTCTAAGAAAATGTTTTAAAATTGATTTCAGTTTTGTTGTTAAGAAATGTATCTGCTATACCTATTTTTTAACGTGTCTGGTGAATCTGGTGAATCTGGTGAGTCTGTTCAATGGACGGGAAGTCTAGATCCTGAGTCCATAGATGTATCATGATTCTGTGGTTGACGTAGTTGGAAACAAAGTGAATCAATACATGAATTAACTCTTTAAACGTTTAAATAAAGTTAACTGCTAAATTTTAAAAAAAATCTGAAAAAGTATTTTCACTATTATTTCATTTTTTCATGTTATTTAAAACCTTCTTTATCTTTTGGTAAAAGCCAAACGATGGTATGTCAAACGATATAGTTATCGTTTGACATACCATCGTTGGAATTTTAATTAATTAATTGATTTGCAGATAAATATTTGGAGACTCATAATCTTATTTTTCAGTCAATCTTAGAAAATTTTCTTCTTAGCACAAGGACTAGAACAGTGTTCACTCAGACTCGTAAGTAAAATTAGAAGTCAGTTAATGTAGCGTCATTATATGTTTCGAAAATCAAGAACTTCGACTCCCGGCGACCAACAAACTGACTTTATTACCCTTACAAAGCCCACTGGAAACTCGATGGTCAATTGACCCGATAATCTCTGAATTATGAATTGTTGCACCGACGAAGAACGTTATTTCTTAACTGAATATATCTAAAAAGATCGAAGCGATGTTTATTTCCAATTTTAAACAATATTGAAAATTAATAGTAATTTTTCGTTTCGATGTAACTGTCAAATACCTTAAGTTGATTTGGTACTTTGAATTGACTGGAAAAAAGGAATTGTATTTCACAAACAAAACATTTTTTCCTTCAATTATTTGAATCCCTCACTTTTTTGAAAATGTCAATAATAATATTAATCCATAGTGAATAATATTAATCCCGTTATGTAGATCACAATTATTCATGCCGAAAATCTATCTCATCGTCCGAAAGCTACCGCGAAAATCATCAAGACCTCGTACCACTCCGGAACGAAAACCCGGCTTAAAGGCTTACCGCCAGTCCGTTCTCGCACAGGGCGGGAGCACATGCTCCTCGCAGAGAGCGGCGACGTGGGCGACGCCGCAGGATCAGTGCGGGCGGCGTCTTCCACTTAGCCACTAAGGGGGTCGGGGCGCCCCGACCGCACCTGCGGGGACGCACGCCCTAATCCTCAGAGCGGACGTCCCCGCAAAATGCCATTCGCCGCCCCACTCCGCTCCCCGTCAGAGTCCGCTTAGGCGGCGTTTTCTTGCCGCTCCTACTTTCCCTTCGCCTTCTGCCCGTCGTTGTTCTCTCAGTCATCCAGGGCTCTACCCATCTCTTACTCTGTGCATGGCAGAAGAGGCTCGTGGCTGTCAGTTGTAGTGTTTATACAATTGAACGTAATATCCTCTTCAGAATTCATTTTTGTGTCTTAAGAAAAGTGAGCGGGAGAATAAAATCTATACTAATAAAAGTGAATTCAACTACGTGTAACCGATATCAATACTACAAAATGTAGCGTGTGAATAAATATGAAATTTTTATAGTCTCTTTTTTAGATTGTCGCAGTGATCTTGCAAAGTTTGGTAAAGGTTAACACAACCTAAATTCGGAAAATAAATAACTTAAATAATATGTTTGTAGATGTACTGCGACCATTTTTCCTCTCTCGCTTAGAGCACGCGGTTCCTAATATATTCCGTCAGAACTGGTACCTAATTTATTCGCTAGAGGTCTGTAGCGATGCTTAAGATAAAAAGCATCCAAAATCAATGTGTTATAAAAAAATGAAAAATTATAGTATTTTATTAAAATTTGAACCAATTACGTTAAAAATAATAATCTTAACACTGTGGTTTACATAAAATGGATCATATCCCTCGTTTGTAAAGATTGAATATGAAGGAAGCCCGGGCGACGCCGGGTATTGTGCCAGTAATGAATAAATTCGACACGTCTAAGGAATCAGCTTTTGATTTAGCTCTGAACCATCATAGCTGATGTCTCTGCAACGACTCTCACCGGTAGATCCTAATGTCTGAGTCCCGATGGTGGCTGATTGTCGACACTAAGTACATAGATAGCTCGACATCAGCCAGCCTGGAAGACAAATACAGCGGCCGATTGTTTTGATCGGTAATTTTACGTGGTTTCTGTTACCAGCGTCGGATATGGGTGGGAGCAGTGTGGAATACCAGGTAAATGCCGGAACAGAGCTCAAACGAGCCAAGGACCGTGCGCGTTCTTTCCTTCAATATTCTTGTCCCCATCTCTCCCTGTACACACACACTATTTTCTTACACTTACATGAACTACACTATTACTCCTGCGAGGTAACGAGACGAGCTTAGGGCTTCCCGATTAGGGTGGTGCCCTGCTGGAAGAGAGACATGGGGGGGAGGAGAATGCCCCGCCTCCGGCATGTAGGATGCTACTGGTTCTAACTAGCGAGTGGAAAAAGATTACCAACACTTCCCGGCATAAAAAAATCCCCACACTATTGGGATAATAAAAATAGTAGCTGCCGTGCCCGGAAACATTACTCAAGTATTATTTTATCAATAATTCTAAGTAGTCTCATTGTAACTTGTGATGCATGTGCGTTATTGAATCCTTAGCTTTCGGAATCCGTGCCTCTTTCATTAGACGGTCAATAAATTGTAGCTTGTGAATTGAAGTTTCGACTTTTACAAATCAAAACTTATGCTCTTTCATTCAGTTGTTAAACAGTTGTACCTTAAAAACGATCCAGCTCGAAAACATGTGATTTTAAATATATTGTTACTACTTGAAAGTGACAAAATATTTTAGAGAGAAGTACATTTATTTCCTTTATTATATAACATTACAGATAAAAAAAACTCTCCCCATCTCATTTCATTTCTTATTGCCACTATATTGCCACCCTTACCCTCCTCATGGTCCCCGCCATAATTCGTCCCCTCATTACTCTGCCTCACTAAAGTCCCTTCCCTTCTCAGTGTCAGCTCCATCTGCGCTCCAACTATCGCTCCTTCATCGCCGTCTGCCATTTCCTCCTCCCACCCTCACCTGCCCTCAGCCCTCCCCTCCCCTCCACCTCCCGACCCCACGTCCCGCCCTCGCGGCGCGCGGAGGTCGCGGCCGGCGGCCTAATCCGGAGAAGGACATTATTTATGAGGACGGCGCTGCCCCGGCGGCCGCGAGGATGGCGGGGGCGAGGGCACTGCTGAAAGCGCGCCCGCCCCGGCCCCCGCCCCGGCCCCCGCCCCGCCCCCTCGCCGCCCCCGCCGCCCCCGCCGCCCCGCCGCCCCGCCGCCCCGCCGCCCCGCCGCCCCGCCGCCCCGCCGCCCCGCCGCCCCGCCGCCCCGCCGCCCCGCCGCCCCGCCGCCCCCGCCGCCCCGCCGCCCCCGCCACCCCCGCCGCCCCCACCGCCGCCCCGCCGCCCCGCCGCCCTCGCCGCCCCGCCGCCCCCGCCGCCCCCGCCGCCCCCGCCGCCCCCGCCGCCCCCGCCGCCCCGCCCCGCCGCCCCCGCCGCCCCGCCGACCCCGCCGCCCCCGCCGCCCCGCCGCCCCCGCCGCCCCGCCGCCCCCCGCCGCCCCGCCGCCCCCCGCCGCCCCCGCCGCCCCGCCGCCCCGCCCCCGCCACCCCCGCCGCCCTCGCTGCCCCCGCCTCTCCACTGCCTCCCCGCCGCCCCCGCCGGCATCCTTGCTGCTCCCGCCGTTCTCACCGCCCTCACAGGGCCCGCTCGACCTCTATTTACGTGCAAACTAACTTGCGCCGGCCGGCCGGCTCGACTAAAGAGGGGAATGATATATACGTGGTAAAGGGTGGAATCGGTTATACGCAACATTGGATGCCGAGCCAATTTAGCGTGCAAGGTAAAGGGAGGTCCCCATCGGAGGGGACGCGAGAGAATATGTCGCTCGGCCTCTGCCGCCGACACCCGCGCCCCGAGTTGCTCCTGCTGCCTGCCGTCGCACACTGCCCTGCTCAGGTGAGGTTGCACCTGAATCACCAACGCTACTCGCGAGGTCTGTGCTGCTTGCCTATCTATGCAACGAAGAGATTTCCGGTTTTTGTTCCGGTTTTCTTTTTTCGCCTGCACTTCACTTGTCCTGAGCCTGCGCTCTCTCAAATGTCTCCTTTCTTTTAGTTATGTTTGTCTTTGCTTCTTTCATTATCTCAGAAAGCTTGTATTTGTTTTCTGCTGAAAACTCATTTTCTTCCGTTCCCACTTTTAACATTCGCGACTTCTATTATGCTTGCATATCATCACGTAAAAGATCTGAATGAACTAGCATCTTCGTTTCCAAGTTATCACTAGCGTTTAATTGCTCTCATTTACACCTAACTTCACCAGTTATTCGTAAGAATGTAACGTCACCCTTTACTGCTCTATGTAACTTAAGATAACCCTCTCTCAATCTCCTAGTCTTCTTGTATTTTGACTCTCCGTTCATTCCTGACATCATCCCTCACTTTCACCACCAGCTCGTTGCTCCTCCTAAACCCGCATCCTTTACATCCTTTTCTATTAGTCTAATTGAAGTGGACACAAATATTGAAAGAATCCGAATCGCCAGCGACAAGCCGTTTACATTCCTCACCCTTCCTTTGTTCTCCCGTACTATTACCTCTTTCTTTTCTACTATTTGGGAGACATATTCTGTCTAGAAATACATAGCACCTGGTATTTCCCTTGCAACTGTTTTACTCGTCTTTTCCCGTCTCACCCGTTCCTATTGATGTCGCCTTAATTATCATAAATCCTCTCCACCCATATCACACAGTCGAGTTGCTCCTATCTACGCAGACCTCTTCATCAATTTCTCCTGTTAACCTCGCCATATCCTTCACTCAGCATCTGTGAGCCTCTACACTCCAGCCGCTCCCATACACCTGCTCCTGCAATCTCACCTCCCCGCGAATATTTTTCTGAAATAACTAAATGAATGATTCAAGGTAATAAGCGTGAAATAGGTTATGTTATAAACGATGATTTACAATGTACTTGAGTAATGCTCAACTTTACTGTTCAACTAGGGTAATGCTAACTTTGACCTCTGCTCCCGCGTAACTACTGTTAAAGATTTTTCCACATCGTTCTATTAGTATTGAAGTTGTGCACGTGCATAAGGTTTAATGAATGGCCAGAATCCTCTTATTTCTCCTTTTCCGTAAATTACCTATTTCGACGACCCTCTGTACAACACGGTGGCAGGATTTTCGACACTAGCTTGTCTTATAGGTCGAATTCAGTCGCTGCCGGGAGGAGAATTCTGGCAGTGGCTTACTTTCATCCGTAGTTTTCCGTGGACTCTCCGATCAACACCAAGCGCATGCCGGAGCAGTACTCTAACAAACGGGCCATGGACCACGCACGATATTTTCTACCTCTTCCTTGTCTTATCCTCTCCCCTTACACACACATACACTAACATGCACTACGCTACCACACTTGCCGTTAGCCCGGCAGGGAGCTTAGAGCTTGTCTCGGCTGGGGCGGTGCCCCGCTGGTGGGAGATACCCGGATGAGGAAAACCCTGCTAGCCAACGTATCTCGCCATCCAGCGGGGAGAATACCGCCACCTCCCGAGAAAAAACATGCACTATACTCACGGAACTAATGAACCTAGTAGTTGACGCGCCCGGAATCACTAACAATAAGTCAAGAATTATTCAAAATACGTTTCTCTCCTAAATTATTTCCCCTTTATTAAATACGCGCATTGCTTTACGTGTACAATTTATCCAAAAGCTTTAGCAACATGTCAAAAAATCTACTCGCGCACTCTCTCCGCCCTAGTACTTCACTAACCCCCCACCCCCGCGCCCAACTACACCCCGTGGGCGCAACTCCCGAAAACGCTCCGTACGCCTCCGCACAGTTAATCTCGCGGCGCGGCGCGCGCCCGTTATGAATCGCTCGGAGCCCCCGGCCGGGCCGCGGGCCCCGCAGAGGTCCCTCGTGGCACGCCCACCCGCTCACCCGCCGGCTCCCGACTAACTTCCAGCGCGCGAGGCGGAAATGATGTATCCTCCTGAAGGCGGGGATTGGCTCGACGTAACGAATCGGACGTGCCCCGCTGCTCCGGGGGAACGGGTCCCCAGATATTCGCGCGGATTGCGGGCGCGCGTCGCGACCCGACGCCGGGGATTCATCTGCATACGCCCCCGCCTCGCGCCGCGCCGCGCCGCGCCGCGCTGCACAGTGGGCCACGACCCCGCCGAAAGCGGCTCTGATCGGTAGTTTTCCGTGGTTTCTCCGACCAACACCAGGCGAATGTCGGAACAGTACCCTATCAAACGGGCCACGGATCGCGCGCGATCTTTCCTTTCACTTTCTTGTCCTATTCTCACACACGTACACTAACATGCACTACACTACCACACATGCCGGGAGACCGGTGGGGAGCTTAGAACTTGTCCCGGCTGGGGCGGTGCCCCGCTGGTGGGAGACACCTAGTTTGGGGAATCCCCGCTAGCTGACGATAGGTCGGCGCTGGATCTCGCCATCCAGCGGGTGAAGATCCCCGCCAGCTGCTGAGGGAAAACATGCTCTACACTTACGGGACCAATGACCTCCGTAGTTGGCGCGCTCGGAATCACTAACATCAATCAACCAACCAATCGAAAGCAGGTGACACAAACTCCCTACTTGTTTAAAAAATGAAACCATTCATGGAATATTTTGTGTTAAATGTTTTTTTTTGTTTTACTTTCTCGCTACGGAATAGACAGAAAGTTTTGTAATGTTCCGCAAAAAACCGGCGAATTTTCGAAAGAAAAACTCTTAGTATAAGGCCCTTGTAACGAAATAATCAATCAAACCAGTTGCTAAATTTAGAAAAAAAATCCCCTAGCATGCGGTGTAGCCTGAATCAATGTTTTGTGGTTGTTGATAGCGAAAAATCGTGACAAAAAAAGTTTGTCCGTTTGTCTGTCCATCCGTCTATGAAGAACACTGGCGGCTAAATCGTTCTGTCGATTTTCTCCAAACTCGACATTTCCCAATCGATCTGGATGACGTCGCGTTCCCTTGAATTGGAAACCGATATTTTAATTTTTGAGTGCACTTTACATGAAGCCGCTAGGACATTTTCAAAATTTAAAAAAATGGCTCCATCGTTTTTGATTTATTTATTTTGACGGATAGTTTGATGGACGTTTAAGAGAATGTTGCAGGTGTCATGTCATAAATACTCTGATTTTTTGAAAATTGCAAATGTTCAAAATTTGTTCGGTGTTCAATCTTCCTTCAACTACAATTGGGAAGATGAAGATTTTTCCCTTCATGAAATCTTTTTACGTAATTAAGAGTGAAAGTACCGTCGAGAAAGTACGTGCTGTTTTGGCACCACTAGTTTATATTTACATTTTACATATACTTAAAAATGCAATTTTATTTTTACCTTGTTCGTTTCGTACTGTGTGTTACAGAATTTCTGCACATGAAAATGGCAACATTTTGGCGCATTAAATCTTTGACCCCGGTGAATAAGTTGATAAGTCAAAAGAACATAATGTTACAGGGGAGTAAAAAAACAACTTTAAACTAATGCTATAAATAAGGAATTAATGGCATTGAAACAAAACCTACACAAAAATAGTTTTGTTTGAATGTCACCTTTGTTTCAATATCATTAGTCTCTGATTTAATTCATTTAAACGTTTTTTTCCGCTCTTGTAAAATGAAGTGTTTATGGCTTATCAGCGTCTACTAATCGATTTTTGACTTTATGTACTTACTTTAGCCGCCATCCCATTCGTCTGGTTTGGAACCATTGTTCGCCGCCTCCGCGATGGCGGCCGGTAACTGGGAGCAGCCGACCCGGAGCGAGACTTTGTCCTTGCCCATTAAAAGGAAGGTCGAGCCATTAACCTAATTTGCTGTCGTCAAAGGGTAATAAAATATCGTTTCGTAATGGATGAGTTCCGACTAACCTGTCTGTGGGAACTCCGCACAGTTCCGTTCCTTTTTTGTTCTAATGAACAACGGAAGGGATCAGCATTATGCCACATGAGATAGTGGTTTCGAAATTTTTTTGTTTGGTGTGCAGGATAATAAAAGCATTATTATGTGGACTATAATTTGAAAGATTTAGAAAATAATAATTTTGTTGTTTAATTCAAATAATATTTTGTCATTTTTTTAGTTTATAAAAGTATTATTCTTAAAATATAAAATAATACGATTTAAAATATAATAAAATGTAATACAATCAAATTGTAAATTTTTCAACAGCGTGGTTATCTTTTCGCTAGCGAAGACCCTACGCAAGCTGGGAAAGTGATTCTGTCGTGTATTCCTTCTCCTGACTCCGTCCGCCACTGCTAACCGATTGTCTCAAGGAGAGTTAGTGAGAATACAGGTTGAATTGAATGCGTGTACATTGTTTTACTTTTACAACACGTGCAACTCCTCACGTAGAGTTTAATTTTCGTTGCATTAAAAACACAATTGTATACCACAACAAGCACTTTAATATAAAAAAATTAGTATCAAATTTATGAGTAAAATAAATAATTATTTTAAACTATTTATGTACTGTTAACTACCTTTAACTTAATTACCGTTATATCATTCTTAAAACACATGCCTCCTCACGTAGTTTAATTGTTGTTGCAACAACATCGCAATTGCATTAAAAACAATTGGATACTACAACAAACACTCTAAATCCAAAAAATAAGAATCAAATTTATAAGAACAATAAATAAATATGTGTACTAAATAAATGTGTGTTGTGAAAGGTACCACGCGCAACTGCTTCAAACAAGATAAAAATCAATTATATCAATATCAAGATCATCAATTGTATTAACTAATCTTAGTAAGTCACACTATTTTGAAATAATTATTTTAGAAAATTATAATGTAAATACTCAAATAAATTGTTATCAATGTTACTTAAAATGTAAAAATATGTTATTGAATTGACGAGTACATCTATATATTGTATACATTACCTCAAAATACGATCAGCATGTGTATTAATTAATCTTGGTAAATCACAATATTTTGAAATAATTAGTATATAGAAAATTATAATGTAAAACAAAAATGTTTACAAAAATATAATTCTCAGTTCTTGAAAATGATGAAAAAATGTCATCGAAACGTCGTACAAAACATGAGAAAATATACAATTGAAAATTTTAAAAAATATAATAACCGGCTGAAAATTTAATGGGATAATTGAAAAATAATAATTAATTGCAACGTTTGTATTGATGAAAAACATTAATTAAATGTTCGCACTAACGACTATGGTCCGTTAAAAAATCCAGAAAAAAATATATTCTGAAATATATTTCTGAAATATAAAATATATTCTGAAATATAAAATACATTTTATAATATAATAGAACATTAAAATAAATTCGTGTCGTGATTAGGAATAGTGTGCTGAACGTGAGTATTTATGGACGACTGTGAATTACGAGCAGAAAATCGTCACAAACCATTTACTCGCTGCGTTCCAGGGCGCTCGCCAAACTTTCGGAACGACTGATTTAAAATTTATCGAATCCCAAGCCAAAGAAGCAGTCGAGTGATCCGAGCCGGTGTACACATCGATTGGCAGTGCACTACTGCCTCAGAGCGGCTTTGCTGCCGCGAACTAGAAAGTTCACTCGGAGGTGTCGTTTCGGCTTTAACAACTTCAGCGCTGCTCGGGAAATTTGTCTCCTCGTGGAATTTAAAACAAGCCGGGAGAGATATGAAACATAAAGCCGCATAACTTTACAACTCGAGCACTAAGCGAAATTTAAAAATACTCGCGTCTCCCGGCGCCGGCAGGCGAACGCTTGTGGTGGCCCGGCAGGGGCTCGACGTCAGTCCCTGGGCTCTGACACGCCCGCAATGCAGCAGGCCACGCCGCGGGGAGGAAAAGGTACCGCTGGGAAGGAAGGGACGGCGGATGATGAGGTGTATTTAACGGCGATTGAAATAACTTGGAAGCGGTAATCGAACTTCAAATGAAATAACTCGGCTGTAATAATTGAACTGCAATTGAAATAACTCGGTCGTTGTACAGAACACAATAAATAACCATATACTAGAGAAAAATTCCTATCACAGTATGTACTACCTCTTGCAATTGCCTGATGAATATTGATTACGTCCTCCAGGAATGTCCCCAGTATAATTCTGTCAGACCTCAATTTTTTGATAAGGAACGTTTTAGTTCCATTCTATGTGGTAATATGTTATAAAAAAAGTAATGTTATAAAACTTTTTATTGAAATAGGTGTTTTGGTAAATATTTAACTGTATTAGAATAATGTAATCTCTTATTTCTTTCTGTAGTAATTATCATTGATGTAATTTTCATGTTTATGTTTTTTGTTTTTGGATTCATAATCATCATTGTAATGTAACCTCAATATTGTAAAAACTTAATGTTGTAAATGTAAAATTGTACATTTACAACATTAAGTTTTTATACAATATAATATATTGTATTTATTTAGTTGCTAATGACCTAGCTGTTGATGCGAATTAAAATAATTAAAAAACAATAAATAAAGAATATTGATGTAATTTATATTTCTAATTAAAATAACAATTTAATGGTAATTAAGATATCACTACATTGCACAACACCGCACAGCATTGCATTGCATTCTACTGTGCTGCAATTTGCACATTTCACCACATCGCAATGCACTGTACATCGAAAAGATTCACCATACCTCTCTTAACTCCACGCTTCCATTTAAATTACTTAAATTTCAATTAAATTGTTGTTGAAATTTTACAATTTCTTTATCTCTATTACTGAAGTAATTAGAATTCAGTTGCGAACATTGTGCGGTGTAAATGCATGACGACTACTGTACAGCTAAGGTGGCTTGCGGTGTCAACTGAAATCACTGCCTTTCACCCCGATGTCCTAGGGTTCGAGTCCTGATAGTGACGGATTATCGACATTTACTAAATAGCTAGGTCGAATTCAACCGCTCTCTGAAGGAGAAATCTAACGGCCGGTTGCTCTGATCAATAGTTTTCCGTGGTTTCTCCGATCAACACCAGACGAATGCCTGAGCAATACCCTAACAAACGGGCCACGTATCGCGCGCCATCTTTTCGTTCTCTTCATTGACCTACCATTATTTGTTACTTACACACACTCACACTCACACTCACACACATACATACAATTACGTGCACCACACTTCCACACGTATTGGAAAAATAGTCAGGAGCTTGGAGCTTGTCTGGGTTAGGGTAAGGCCCCCGCTGATGGGAGATACCTGGTTGGGGAAAATCCCTCTAGCCGACGGTAGGTCGGCGCCGAATCTCGCCATCCAGCGGGTAAGAACACCATTTCCCGAGAAAAAGGCACTACACTTACCGGACTAATGACCTTAGAAGTTGACGCACCCGGAATCACTAACAATCAATGAATCAATCAAATGATCCTTAAAAAACAGTGCAATGGATTTGCGAATAAATTACTGACGAACTTTCTACTGGCTCTATATCTGGCAATCAGTAATGATGTTTAATATTGTGCAAGAAGAGAAATAACATGCAAATGACTGGAGTCACCTTTATTGACAAATATAGGACTAAAAAATTTCTCAAAGAAAGATTTTATTTCTAAAGCAGCTCTTGAATTCAAACTGTTCTCATTATGTCCTTTGGCGACAGAGTCGTTAAAATACAGCTTCAGCTTGTCAAAAGCACACTCCATGAATATTTCCGTCAATTATTTTCTTCATTGTTTGTCTTCTTGCTGAGATAGGTCAGACAAGTCTTTGTTCTGGAAATGCCAGCATTCTTCTACAATTGCGCATCCAATATTCGCTAGTCTTCACAGTTAAACTTGTTTATGGAAGTTAGCGGTGACGTTTTATCATTAGACCTTTTCTTCGTGTGACCAGAGTTAACTTTCTACACAGAATTTATATATCTGAGGTTCTCTGACAAAGTCTCTTCTTTAATATTGTGTTTTCTACTTGTAATCTGCTTTCTTTACTTTTCCGGAATGATAACACTCTTCTTCTTCTCTCATCCACTTAAACTTTGTGTGAGAGAGTTTGTAAGGACTCGTCCCATTTCCAATTATCTTAGTTTATATTTTGTTAATTCCTTATTTAACTTTCCTCGTCAAAGTTCTTACTCGCCTCGTTAAGAACAGAATTGCCACTGTTACCACTTTATGAAGTTAAAGAAAAATATTGGGCGTTAAACAAGTTGGATATCGAGCTCTGGCAAAAGTTGCACACGAGAGCAATTCGTTCCAAAATGATCGCATACACATTACATATGCGTTTGCCTGTTCACATAAAATCTCATGAAAATAGTATGTGCTGTTGAATATAGGTTTAGCGTTAAGAGATTTCAGTTTGCTTAATTATTTACCAGTTATATTTTTAATGCAAGGGAAGCGTACATTTTATACTGTTTTAAAAATTGCTCTTTAAGGCCTGAAGTTAGCATATTAAATTTTTAACTAGAATGCGTAGCAGTTTCCAAATTTCAGCACCCCCGCCCAAAAAGGAATGAATATTACACATATGTTTTTGTACCTGGAACAGTAATATTAGTTGTGAACCACATATATTATAAAACAATAGTCAATGAAATACATTAGTAATATTTTGTGGGTGGAAAATAACATTATGCAAGATGATTTTTTATGATAATCTAATTTTCTGTTTTTCTAATCCACCTTTCTGCACTGATTTCAGATCTACTTTTTTCTATCAATTATAGATCTTTTGCAAATCGAGTGAGCTTATTTTCCAGTGAAAAGTAAATTTTTGGAAAGTTGGATTGTATTGAGAGGATAATAAATTTTATTTCCGTAAGTAGAGGTAGTTGGCCACACTTTGGTTGTACCCATCTGGCTGTTAGGTAAGAAATTGTGAGATTGTTTCCATGCAATAGTGCTGTAATATTTTGTTCGTGCAGTTTCTTTAGAAATGAGTTCACGCGTCTTTGAGTTACCCAAATGTGTTCGTCTATTTAGTAGCAACTATGTAATTGTTTAGAAAAGACAGGGCGTTAATAATTTTGCTAAGAATGTCTATTATGCATATTTCGGGATACGGCAATCTAGACAAAAGCTGGGCACCACACAAGGTATACCGTACATATGTTGGAAGTCTGAGATTGTGGAAAAACAATCGTGTCACGATGCCTATTGCAATTCCAATGGTTTGGAGGGAGCCAAAACATCGTGACACGATTGTTATTTTTGAACTGTTAATCAGATTATTTGTAATGTTGAATTGTTATCAGATCATTAATAAAAGCTCATAACGCAAAATGAACGAAAGTAATAGAAATTCTAACATTCCTTTCGTTTTATGAGCAGTTCCGCATAGCGATTCTCTCACTGTTTTAATTCGAACTACCAGTCTTCAGTATATGCCACCAATTATTAAGAGCACCTCAGCAAATGAAAGCGATGATACTAATGAATTCAAGTCAGACGAATATTCTAGACCCTAATTATTCAGTAAAAATGATCCTCATGATTTATCTCTTGATTTGAATCTCACAAAAGATGCCACTTGATTTAACGGAACAGTTAACTAAAGCACTTTCAAAACATGGTGACTGTTTCCAGTGCTTGATAACTAGATTTCCGAAGGTGTCTTACGAGAAACATAAAGAATGGATTTTTTTGAGCCTCCAGATTATATATTTAATGAAAGATATTTGTTTGAAAGTACAGTACATCCAGTGGGAAAAAGGACTTGGGGTTCCCATAAACAAGTTTTTGGCTAGGTTTTTGAGCAACAACAAAGTTACGAACTACAAAATTATTGTTTAAACACTGATGCAGAATTTTATGGAATGAGGATGCAACAGGAGTGTAAATTTATACATTCTACATTCTCTACATTCTCATATTAATTTTTACCAGCGGACCTCGGCAATGATAGTGAAGAAGAAGGATAATGTTTCCACATTATAGGATGTGGAAACATTATCCTTCTCCTTCCGTCAAAGATATGTAAAAGTGATATCAGGGGAAGTGGAATATAATCATGATGGGTGATTACTGTTTTCTGTCAAAGAGAGTCGGCAATAGTGAAGTGATACATCAAGAAAGAGACATTACACATCACGTCTGAAGAACTTGAAGTGCATTAAATGAAAAAGAGGAATACAATTATCTATATATGTGTCTTTTGTATTCGTAATATTTAAAGTGTTTTTATAACAATTACCATTTAAATACCATTGGCCATGCCATTGCAATACATTTTAATTCTATTCAAGGTTACTAAACATCGAATTTATTTTTTAAAGAAAAAATAATTTTGGTTGTTAAAACAATATAATTTTCGTTAAAAATTCAAATGCGCATTGTGCAGAAACATTACGTGCTACAAAAAAAACTAAAATCAGATTTGAAATCAGAATAAAAAATAGATTTAGAATCACCTTTTTGTCATGAAACGACATGTCATCAAACATCAAAAGTTATAAAATGCTGCATACTGTAATCTAGTGATCTCGACGAAACATTCACGGACTCGAGATAAATTAACAAATCATTTTAATTGTATAAAAAGATTTATCGGAGATTTTTGTCTGAAACATTGAGGAACAAATACTTTGTTTTGGATTTTCGGAAACGTTAATCAGAGTTATTCATAAGTGAAAACCTCATCTGCAAAATAATTAACGTTGGGGTGACATTGATATTTTATCAGGGTTAAATTGTTCATGTAGAACATTACAACACAGAACTCAAGAACAAAACCTACATTTTGTCTAAAAATATGGTTAAAAACATTTTCCTAGTTGTGAATCAGAATTGACTTCAACGATCACGAACTAGATATTAATTCTTTGTCTTTTCTTCAATCAGACATTAAGTAGTGGCTTACTTTCGTGACTGATTTATTTTCGTCATGGGTGAAATGGAAAAAATACCCACCCATCTAACGATGTGTTTTCGAATCGACAATGGGCATCGTGGTACAGAGCTGGTTCTCTAGCTTACGTGTGCGCGATGATACACGGCTTGTGATCTGGGTTAAAATTAATTGGGCACTTTTGACCTCGATACTGTTGATCACATAGATCAAAGGATTGCCTCACTGTAGCGATTATTGATATGCTTATGTATATCCGCTCTCGGCTAAACGTGTCGAAGGGGAAACATTACATTCCTGCACTCTTGCAATTGATGGTTCAGTGGTCGAATGGAGCGTTTCAATTTATGTCGATATTGCTCCTGCAAATACATTATGGTGATCAAATCTCGAATAATTGGGTACTTTGAGTGGTAAATACATGTGTTTGTGACTAATCCAGTTGTTGTGCCGTATTCTGCGGTACGCAACTACTCCAGCGCTATTTAAAGTACGTTAATGCAATGCGTCGATTGCGAGAAGTACTTTGTGGATTCCTTCACAGGATATTTCAGTGATATTGCGTGGTAATGGAATTACTATTTTTTTAAATGAGGGAAACTTCATCCTTTTCAAATGTCATCTGCCATTAAAGTGCAGAAAACAGGAAAAATCCTTTCCCAACATTTCTTCTGTGAAACCCTAATAATACTGAATAAAATATTATCTTTGCTCACCTTGCAACCTTGCAACGGAACATCAAGAAATAACTCAAAAACATGTGAAAATCCTCGATTGATCGGACAAACTGAGAGGAATATGCAATTTTATACCGAAGTTCGTGGGAGAAGACGTGATGTTTCGATGCAGTATTTTTCTCATTAGATTGAAGTCACAACTGTATTTATGGTGATTGTTATTTTATCATTTTAGTTATTATTCTGAAAATTACAGTGGGCTACTTATATGTTTATGCAAACTTCCAGAAAAGTGAATGAAGGCTTATTATGAAGGCTAGGAGTCCTTGGATTACCTGCGTCTCAAGTGAGTAGACTTAAATGACATTTTCGAAGAGGTGGATAAGATAAATTTTAATGACATATGAAGAATTATATTTGGGTATCTGTTACCTGGCTGATGACAGCTGATCAGCTGTTACGGTTTCGTCCAATCGGGAGCTTAAACGTCACCACAGTTACGTCACCGTGATGACGTTTTAGCTCTTGATTGAATGACACCGTAATAGCTGATGAAGTGTAATCGACCAGGTTAGAAAGACCCAAGAATAGTGTGCAATGGTGGTGGCAGTAATGGAGGTTGGGGTGGTGGCAGTGATGGATGACAGTGGCATGGCATAATTGGAGGAGGGGCGGTGCCGGGCTGATAGTGTAGCCGGTCAAGAAAAGGCACGGCCAAGAATGTTGTAGATGCATAGAGCATTCCAAGTTTGCGCGCCTGCAGCTGGGGAGTGTGAGGGGTTGAGGCTCGCAAGTGTAGTGAAAGCAGTCACTGGAGAGCGAGCCCGACGCGAGTCACAGCCCGTGACGTTGCCTCCGGGATGTATACTTTGATTTATTTAACGTGGCGCCTCAAGGTCACGAGCTAGGAGAAGTGCATATTCTCGTCCAATCGGTAGCTGTTTGGTTGGTTGTTCGTGATTCCGAGCACGTCAACCGATTAGGTCATTAGTCCCGTGTTTTAGTGCATGTTTTTCTTCGGGAGGAGGCAGTGATCTTCCTCCGCTGGATGGCGAGATTTGGCGCCGGGATCTGACCTCCCTGTCAGAGGCAATGCAGTGACATCATTTGATGCACTGAGCTAACGCTCCCGATCAATCGTTAACTTCAAACCAAAAATGTATATCATAACGAAGCTTCCGATTGGATGATAGTGTCCCCCTCTTCGTCCAGCTCGTGGCCTTGAGGTGCTACGTTAAATAAATCAGAGTATAAGGAGCCATGAGCGCCGGGGTATACTTGGTTTTTTCTAACGTGGCGGTTGAGAGTAGTATCTCCAAAATGGAATAAGGCACGACTTTTTGCGTCTTTCTTGGTCCTGCCGCAAGATGTCACAGATCGCGACCGCATCAAGTAGTGTTGCAGATCAAGCGGCTCTAGTGGCAGGACTGAGAATTACCCAAAAAGTCGTGCCGAATTCCATCTTGAAGATACTACCCTCAGTCGCCACGTTAGAAAAACCCAAGTGTAGACAGACTGAGTTTGGGACAGCGCGCATGTGGGCAATGACTGTGTTATAAAACGCTCCTCTCAATTCGTCAAGGAGGTTCGAGTTGGCAACGTGGCACAGGCCGGGCGGCTCCGCGAGGCATCG
Source organism: Teleogryllus occipitalis (assembly GCA_011170035.1). Taxonomy (NCBI): domain Eukaryota; kingdom Metazoa; phylum Arthropoda; class Insecta; order Orthoptera; family Gryllidae; genus Teleogryllus; species Teleogryllus occipitalis. The sequence goes on along the minus strand of BLKR01015274.1, from coordinate 29,191 downwards.
CTGCAGACGGCGTTCCAGAGAGTTCCCTCGCTCGTGCAGGCAAGTATACTTGGGTTTTCGTAATGTGGCCGATGACATTATGATATTTTTACACCTCCTGCCTTATAAAATGAATATTTTTAATTATTTCGCAAACGCCCTTCTCAACGGGGCTCAACGCCTCAAACTATTGCATTTTTTATTGCAGAGATATTGACCCAACTTCGATTTTTTAAAGAGAACCCTATAGATTTTTTTAGCTCATCATAACAAGCGTGAAGAGACGAGTTCATAAATATGCATATCGTCATATGTTACATAACAAAATTTTCGAGAAATTAAGAGTTTTAAAGACGCACGCCGACTGCTGGTTTCCGTAATCTGAACGAGAAATTCCGGGTGATATGCGGCGAGGCCATTCCCTTCCGTTGCGTCGACCCTGCGGTAAATGTAGTGATGCAATGTGCAAAGGAACTCACGAAAACCCGCGATTTGCTCTTTAAGACTACGCCCTCTCAGTCCTGGAGAAAATGTATTCACCCATACCCATGTTCTGTGTAAATCTGTACGCCACAACGTACTATTTTTTAATTAATGAAATACTACAAGATTTGAGAAAATATTTGAATTATTAACCGTAGAGAAAGCAAGGGAAGATTGGAGAGTGAACATGTTCTGAATTAATAAATGCGTGTGCTGTCAGAAACAAAACGTTTACCTTTTGAAAGACTGAAAACCTTTACCGCAGGGTCGACGCAACGGAAGGGAATGGCCTCGCCGCGTATCACCCAGAACGTTTCAGATTACGGAAACCAGCAGTCGGCGTGCGGCTTTAAAACTCTTAATTTCTTGAAAATTTTGTTATGTAACATATGGCGATATGCATATTTATGAACTCGTCTCTTCACGCTTGTTACGATGAGCTAAAAAAATCTATAGGGTTCCATTTAAAAAATCGAAGTTGGGTCAATATCTCTGCAATAAAAAAACCAATAGAATAATATTATTCATGATCATATGTGCCTCTTGCATATAGTAGTTTTAGTGAAAACCGCATCTCAGTATCTGCAACGGTTCAGGAGAAAATTGAAGGGAACATCTTAGGTGGGCCACACGGTATAGAAAATCTTTGAGAGGCACTTTGGAATATGTAAGGTACTGTAAAACATTTCAACTAAACTTTCAACATTCCTAGTATCAGCAAGGCACGTGGTTAACAGAGAGAATGGAAAATGCATGTCACACTATTGTATTTTAAATTTAAGTTCCTTTCTGTTAGCAATTCACGTTTATAATTTCAAATCCTAGCATTTGTCACTGAGTCAAGTAATTATCAGTATAAACAAATTATGCATACCTCTTCATTGTATGTAACAATAAATTCAACGATACTGCTAGTTAAATTTTGTTCATTAAACATCTTAAAGTTCATAGCATACTATTATTTACAACCTCTCATTTTATTCCTTCCTGCAAGATAATTACATTCATATTAGTTAGTCTGAGTTTTCATACATCTATTTTGATGAGCTGCCAGAGAACCAAAGAAGTAATCAACACTTCAGACACAAAAGCCTTTTTATAAATATTTCTGTCTACGCCGACTGTGCTCGCTAAGGTAGTTTCTTGTTGGATGTTTGGAGATTTTGACTACGGACTGGTACATCTTCTGGTGACGGTGACCGTGCTTCGACTCTGGTACATCTTGAGAATATATAGGATGAGTCACGTAACATTAGAACCTCCTGCAATTTTTGAACGGTTTAAATTATTGAAATTCAATTTACACAGAAGTGCATGAGGGAATAGGGATAGATCATGCAAATTTTCATTTTATCACCTGTATTTTACAAGATATTGAGGTCATTTTGTTTTTTTTCAAATGAAACTTTACATATTTGTTTATTTCTATCATGCTGAGCGTAAAAAGGTGAATCCAGTGATATACATAATGTTTTACGTTATATAACCATTTTTGAGTATTTTTTTTAATTTTTGGGGACTCATATTGAATGGATATTCTAATGCCCCGAGCGTGGGTTAGTAGGGAGAGCGCTGCGTGACCTTACCCTGGTGGACTATTTCATTAAAAATATCCGTTAAATACGAGTCGCAAAACAATCAATATTACGCAAAAAATGTTTATCTAACATATGACAATATGTGTATTTTCAATAACACATTACTTAAATATTGTGTTCTCCCGTAGAAGCAACTTTTTAAGTGAGACTACCATTTCAAGCTACTGCCTCCTGGCTTCAGGCAGAGCCATACGAACACAAATTTTCTAGAGATTTAAAATTAATAGTATGAAATACTTAACAATTCTCAATATTTACAATTTGGTCTAATACCAAAAAAGGTCTACAATCACAGAAAATCGAAAATTTACCAATAAAATGCAGTCACGGTGTGATATAGTGCAGTCAGTTTATCGGTTGACATAAGATTCACTACAAGAAAAAGAAAAAAACGCGCGAAAAAATCAACAAAAACTACGTTACTTTACAATGACCCTGTAATTTGAGTATCCCAATGAGGAACTAAGAAATCCAGCAGAGGTAGTGCCAAGTCCTCTCAAACCCCCAAACCGGTATCATCTCAAATTTCAAGTCTGAGAAAAAAAAGATGGTAAAATTTACAAACTGAAAGAAGTTTTCAAGTCAGTTCTTTTTCACAACCACCTTTAAATCTCCTTTTATTCCGCTGGATACAGCTTCGTTTTACTCACGTACGACTTCGTCTCAGCCGGTCGCCAACGTGTGCGGTGGAGTCAAGCGCGTGGGATGTTTGTGATATCATCGTTTAGGGCTAGTGCCCCCTGACTTCACGTAGGACCCTACAGACACAAATTTTCCATAGAATTAAAATTCATTTAAGAAATAATGTAGAATTCTTTACATTTACAATTTTGTCTTAGAGCAAAAAAAGGCCTACAAACAGAAAATCGAAAATTTGCCGTTAAAGCGCGGAATTACGGAATTGAAACACAATTTAGGCGTGAAATTTTATAAAAAAAATGCGAAAAAAACTACATTACTCTAAAATGGTCCTCTACTGTGAGTGACTGACTTAATGATGAATCAACAATTTCGAAGAACAAAAATGTTCGAAAATTGTTAAGAACAAAAATATTCGAAAAACGAAAGTATTCGGAAACCGAAAGAGTATTCGGAAACCGAAAGAGTATTCGGAAACCGAAAGAATATTCGGAAACCGAAAGAATATTCGGAAACCGACAGAATATTCGGAAAGACAGAATATTCGGAAACCGAAAGACTATTCGGAAACCGAAAGACTATTCGGAAACCGAAAGACTATTCGGAAACCAAAAGAATATTCGGAAACCGAAAGAATATTCGAAAACCGAAAGAAGTTTTCAAATCAGCAGTTCTTTTCCACAACCACCTTGAAATCTCGTTAGAAGTCGATACGGCTGCGCCCCGCTCACCTCGTCTCGGCCGGTCGACAACGCGTGCGGCGGAGGCAAGCGCGACGGCTGTTACTTAGCATGAAAGAGCCGCGTCGACCGCCGCATTCCCAATCCCATTTTCTCCCCGCACACGTGATATCGACAGGGACCGCGAACTTCAATATCCTCGGCGGCGTTCGGAGGGCCTCTGTTCTGCAGAAAGTCAACTCCTTGGATAAAAAAAAATCCAATACCTTCTGGCGTCCCGATTCGTCACGAGCCGTTCCTGCCGAGAGGGTGGAAATAATGTCTTTGATTATAAAGCTCCTTTTGCTGTCGTTGTTTGCATGCCGAGTCGATCTGTGCGAGTCGTCACCCTCGATGGCGTATCTCGAAAGATATTTGCTTCTAACACATTCTTGACACGTTCAGTTCGGTACGATTTCAATATCAAACGATAATGTTATTCTTTGTATGCGCTTGCTGGAAATGTCTTTGGGGGAAACGTTTTCCTCTTACGTATCTTGACGTTTTAATTTCATGTTTTCTTGTATAACAGGGAAAGAAATTGTTTTTTTCTGGTTTGAAAGTGTAAAGCTTACATAGTGTTTCGTGAATTGAGATAGATTCAGTGTAGCGTTCATGACGTATTTTATGATGTGATAACAATACATTTATTTTCTTTCACTAACCGTATTTAAATCATCGGTAAACATTAAAAGTATACCTCTAATATGAGATGATAAATATCAGTAATTTTTTTTTTCATTTTATCTGAGGTCACTAATCACCATATTGAAAGTGGTCAAAAATAAATAAAAAACAACTAAAAATTATGCATAAACAATTCAACTAATGAACTCATGAATAGTAAGTGGATTTCTGAAGGTAGAACTTTAATACTAAAAACACTTTACAGCAAAAATATATAATGATGAAATGGGAACGCTTTTAATTTGCTTATATTCAATGAGACCTACCGTAGTACAGTTCTATTAAGCATTGATTCTAATTTCTTGGAAGTGAGTTTGATTACAGGAGGGCCCTCAAATTTACTGTAAACACTCAACGTCGTGACTTCAACTGAGATATCTGTATTTAACGATAACGGTGAATTACATTGGGTTGGGAAATGTAGACTTCGGAGACCATTTCTTCAAACAATACTATTGTCTGAACAATTGTATATTATGTGTCTTAAAACTGACGACTAAAAAAAAAACTATCGATTTATGCTCCTTCCAGAATGAAAACATCTATGCTTACGTAATATCAAGAGCTACATAGAAAGTATGCGTGACAAAATTTCATCGCATTTGAAGTACTTTCATGCTTAAAAAATATAATTTATGTCGTGGAAATTATAGAAAATATTAACAGGATATGTACAGAGGCAATAAGGCCACTACAGTCATTACAGTGTTTTATTTGTTTTGAAGTATGATTCAGGAAATTCAGAATTTTTTTTCTTCTTTTTACTAACCTTTAGCCTTCTAAAAATACCGAATTATCTGCAAGTGTCTAGTCTTACTTTCGGATTATTCCACCATTGTTGGCTGCACTGTCAACAAAATATGTCTCTTTACTACAGAAGCTGAGGAAAACCAGAAAGCAACACATGTCTCCGTCTCATGTGGATACTCGCTTATGACTCAGTTTCTCGAGGAAATCTGCTTAATGCGAGTGATGCACCTGTCAGCGTTCTGTTGTAGCAGTACGAAAAGCGTCCACACGTGCTGAATCGCTCATCACTGGCGCTCTTGCATCGCGCCATCTTGTTTTCCGTTCGTGGCGTTGCGACGTTCTTCACCTAAAGTGCTGTGCTGCAGCTGAGTAGTTTCTCAACAACTTCATAATTGAGAATTCTCCGTACAGTTCGCTGGTCTCTTAAGGAAATAGGCAATGATTTATATCTAATCGAATACAAATATTCTAATAGTTTTCTGTATAATCTATTTCATAACGCTGGTTGTGATGGTTAAACGAGGTTCTCGTAACGTAAGCACTAACGCATTAACTTAAAAAAATTGTATCTCTGTAGAACAGCATTCAAAGGTCTGATGAAACAATTGATGTTAAAACTCGTCGACATATACTTCAACGCATACATCGAAGAGAAGTCAAATGTTTTATCTTAACATCTTGCTCACTACCACTCAAGACCTCGACAATGCAAAAAGAACGGCGAGTAGCATTCTTCTCAACTATTCTTCTTTGTTTATTTTATTGTTTTCTTAGTCGAAAGACTTGCGTAACGGTTTAAACAGTGGTGAGAGAAAATAAGTAATTTTCTCAGCTTTTCAAACTTACCACATACTCTCGCCAGCTGCCATCTATCGCAGTCTAAAGTACATTTTTTAAACAATTTTCTCAATTTTTTCGGTTCTCTTGTGGTAGAATTGAAATATTACAGAAAGACGGACGGACGTTTTGATAAAACAAACAGCAATTTTTCGGTATCAGGGGATCTCAAAACACGTATTTCCGTTGAAATCTCGAAATTAATTTTCCGCAACATTCATAACTTTCTCAAAACTACGTACATTAATCCGTATACGTACGTATACGAGGAAGCAATAATATGGCTGAATTAGTGGTATTATTCAGCTATACGTCCGCGAATTGAGCAAACTTTTAATTAACTCGCTTGAAGTGTGATATCCTAAGGTGAATTCTTTGAATATTTTAGTTTTCTCAGACAAACTCATCGACATGCTGTACAGGCGTTTGGGCTTATTCATCTGCCTTTGAGAGTGAGATCTAGCATCTGTTGTTTCAAAAATAAAAGTAAACGTAATGCTGTAGACTCAGAACCTACCGCAAAGAATGAATTGTCCTTGTTCTTTTTAACGGCACTTGTTGTAGGAAACTTCTCTTTACACTTGTTTTGTGTGTCTCTTCAGTATCTCTTCAAAGTGCTGTATCTTCAAATCGTGTGAAAATGCAAAGAAAGTCAATGGAGTTTGCTTTCAAGACTGCTCCGTTTATGTGATGTTCAGCTTTTACGAAATACGCTTACAGACGATTGTTGATTTGTTTTACTTAGAGAAAATAAGAAACATTGTAGAAAAAGGTGTAAAACACTTCGTTTGACGGGTTTAATACGTTCACAGGAGATACATTCATCAATAGCTCCAAATGTGTCCAATATGTAATGTGTTTCTAGAGACGTGAATGTTGTTGATGTTCGAATTTTACTGCAAAATTGTACTTATTATTCTAGACATAACAGCAATACAAATCGTTCAGATTAGCTAATTACTATGTATTGTCTTGGAAAATGAATAAATACTAGGAAATGCGATATTGAATGTCTCCTACAATAGTAATAAGTAACAAAACCTATCAGATATCACTGGACATTTTGTGAAAATTAAGGATTGGTTATATTGTCAAAATACTTTCATATGAATTCACGTTTGATATTATTGCATGTTTATTGCAATACATCATGAAAAATGTTTCAAGATGGTATCGACATTTCTCTTACTGTACTCATTAAGAATAAAATTCTGAATTTCTATTATCCAAACCTTCTCCTTTACATGAACGGGTGATCTGTGAGGTTGCGGGATTGATAACTGTGTGCCCTCCATTAAGTTTGGGTGAAGACTTTTCGTTGAACTTCCATGATATCCTTTACTAAAAACTCGACCAATTTCAATTCCTTCTGCTATATTCGTTTTAATTTGCCTCCAGAAACAAGAGCCGATAATATTTTTTCCATACCTCTACAAAAAGATACCCTAGCTACTCACAGAAACGAACATGTGATTCGTAGAGTTTACGTAATTCAAATTATTGTCATCTCTTATTTGGTTTCATTTACAAAACCTGAATTCGAGTTTGAATTTTTCGGCCGTTGTTTGAATACGATTTACCTCGGAAAACCTTTTTCAACTTCAAAAGTCTGCGCCACCCGACTTTTTATTGTTTGCTTTTTCATGAAAGCGTTTCCTTCCTCTCTTGCTAAATAGCTCCTAAGCCGCGTGGCGCTGGCACGTGAGCACGTGACGCCGCCTTGGCGCCTCCGCGGGCCGAGAAGCGCCTCCGCGCGTGTGGCTTCTTATTTATGGGCGGCCGCTTCTTAACTCGGCGGCCGCGCCAACTTCGGCCGCACAGAACTAAAATCGCCTTAGGCGGCACCAAGTTTCCGCCGCGACGCGTATCCGCCGCCACCGCTGCCGCAGTCTCCGCGCCATCTGCCGCCGCCGCCGCCGCCGCCGCCGCGACCGCCTCCGCTAACGCCGGCGCCATTGCAGCCGCCACCGCGACCGCCTCCGCCGCCGCCGCCTCCACCGCGATCGTCACCGCCAACACCGCCGCTGTCACTGCCACCGCGACCGCTTCCGCCAACCGACGCCGCCACCGCGACTGCCTCCGTCAACGTCGCCGCCACCGCGACTGCCTCCGCCTCCGCCAATGCCGCTGCCACCGTGACCGCTTCTGACAACGCCGCCGCCACCGCGATCGCCTCCGCCAACGCCGCCGCCAGCACATCCGCCATCGCCAACACCACCGCAACCGCAACCGTTTTCGCCAACGTCGCCGCCACCGCGACCTCCTCCGCCAACGCCGCAGCCACTGCGACCACCTCCGTGAACACCGCCGCCACCGCGACCGCCTCCGCCAACGCCGCCGTCACGATTGCCGTTGTCGCCGCCAATACCAATTCCTCTGCCACTGCTATCGCTGCCTTCACTACCAACACCGCCCAAGTAACATCGTTGCCACCATCACCACCATCAACAACCCCATCAACCACACCGCCATGGCCACCACTACCGCAGTCGCCACATCATATGTCACCGCCACCGCTAACGCCGCCACCAATGCTGCCGCCACGATCGCCGTCGTCGCCTCCAATGCCAATTCCTCTATCATCACTGCCGCTGCCTCTACCACCAACATCGCCGCAACTAACACCGTTTGTAATCAACATCATCACCAACATCCCCGTAACCAACAACACCGCCACCAATATTGTCACTTCTGGCGTCAGTTCAACGTCACTTCATCGTTATCCCTATCACCATCGTTCCCATCGTCGCCACCACTGCAACCAACATCACCGTCTACACCCCCACCACGATGGCCGCCGTCCCTGTACCCGTCGCTGCCGCCTCCACCGCCAATGCCTGTGCCACCATCAAGGCAGCTGCCACCTAGGTCACCGTCACCTCTTACACAGCTATCAACACCACCTCCATCATGGTTCCTACCGTCGTCATTCCCGGCACCAAGCTCATGTCGTCTCCTTTACCACCAATGCCTCTGCCACCTCTGCCAGTGCCGCGTTTGCCAGTGCCACCACCAACAACATCGTCTTTCCGTTGGCATGCATCCCGCCCGCTGCTTCTGCTCAAACCTCCACCACTTCCTCCGTTGCTGACGACACCAGCGCAAACACAGTTGTCACTGTCGTCTTCTTGCTTTTGTCTTCCCGCTGCTCTTCCTTCACCTTTCCCTTTCTCTGGCAAATTCACCCACAATAGGGTTGTAGGTGTTTTCGCTCCTTCGGTTCGGTTGGCTTCTTTGCTGCTCGTCTGGCCCTCTCTTCCTTATTCCTTCTCTCTTCCTGGTATTTTCAACTCTTTCGTTCAGTTAAATTCTCCTTTTTAAAATGATTTGCCTAATTGCAAAACATTTTGTTTTCACTGAAACGAAGATATTTTTTCAGTTACATTTTTCTGTGAGACAGAGTCGTTTTCTTTTCTTAACTCTATAATTTTTTTAGTGTCACCTTTTCAGCAATTTCGTATCTCCGATTTATCCGGCTCTTTTTTTGACAAATGTAGTTGAATAACTCTGCATTAAACTTCCTTTCCTTGAAGTTAACGTCAAGCCGCCGCGAACGCTAGTGCCACCATTGTCAGCGCCACACGGACAGCAAGAACATATGAGTCAAAAAAATGTATATAAAAACACAAAAAATGTATACTTAAGAAATTTATTGAAACAGTATTTGTTCCCAGATATAACCGCCTTTGGTTCATGTTGTGTTGTTTGATGAATTTAATATTCGTTCTTGTCAGTTACCGTTATATGTGTTCTTCAGTGACAGAGCATTTGACTTTCTTTTATCCCTACGAATTAAATAGAAAAGAACCCATAAAAGGGAACAATACAAATTAGAGTAGTAATAATTATGGTAATAATGAGAGGTAATAATCTTTGGTAAAAGCCACTTTGAAAAAAATAAGAACAATATAGTATGTTTTGTCATTAAATTCGTGTTTCGTACTTTGGAAATCAAAAAGAAATGGTGTCTGGATAACAAGTATGAAACGTTTTCAGGAATTTTCGAAAACGTAGATCTTCACCTGTGATTACTAAAGGTCACACACTCATCACTTTACTTCGCTGTATTTCCCACCGCATGAAATTATGTCATAAGTAACTCTGCATCGTTTTGTCGGCGATCCACTGGTGAATTTTGCCACCGCAGTGCACATCGCGCGGTTCCCCCTATTAGGATCGCCGCCGTCCTCTCCGTTCGCCGTGTCTATTGTAACCTCCTACTTCTCTACCCGCATCTCTTCGCCTCGCTCCCGCTGCTGCTCAGCTGTCTCGGTTTGCACCTCCGGCGCTGACGGTGCGTTCTCTCGTCTGCCCTCCTTCCTCCGGCGTCGTCTCCACCCACCCCTTCCACACCGCTCAGCAGCCACTGCCGCAGACCTGCACCGCTATTACTACATTGGGCGGCGGCCGCAACGGACGGCTGGCGCTGGAACCCGCTGTCGGCTGCGGTCGCTGTAATTGCGTTGCGTCAGGGCTGCATCGCCGCCCCCCCCCCCCCCCCCCCCCCCCCCCCCCCCCCCCCCCCCCCCGCCGCCCCGCCCACCACCCCACCCACCGCCCCGCCCACCGCCCCGCCCACTGCCCCGGCGCCACCCCCGGGCCACCCCTACACCACCCCCGCGCAGCCCAGCGCCACCCCCGCCCCACCACCGCGCCACCCCCATGCCACCCCCGCGCTACCCCCGCGCCACCCCCGCGCAGCCCCCACGCCACCCCCACGCGGCCCCCGCGCCACCCCAACTCCACCCCCGCGCTACCCCCGCGCAGCCTCCGCGTCACCCCCGCAGCCCCCGCGCCATCCTCGCGAACCCCCGCGCCACCCACGCGCCACCCACGCGCCACCCCCACCCGTTGACCGTCTGGGTGGACGGGGTGCCCATTCTCGCTGACGCGGAAACACATACGTCTTATTCAGCTCAAGCTTTTGTGCATTCTTCGATCTCGTACCTTTCCACATCTTTTCATCCCTCTTCTTTTAATTCTCTTTCTTAATTTTTGCTTTTATTTAATTTCGTTTTTTTTGCCTGATATTGTTTATGTTCTCAATTCTTTCAAAATATTGTTCAATTATCATTTTGTTCTTCTTTCCAATTTTTCTTAATTATTTTGCTTTCTTCTTGCATTTGTTCCGTGTTGTGATGCTCCTGTTCTTGCATTTCTTATATATCACTTATTAATTTGTTTCTGAATTAAAAGTCCTCAATCCTAATGGACGTTTTATTTAGATATGTTTATTTTTTAGAAGTGTAGCTCAATAAAGAGGATTAATTGGCTTCCCTGCCGCGAAGTTCGTATTGAAAATATATAATTTACTCTCCTGGAAATTTTTATTAGATAGACATATTTCAGTGGTCACTAGTTTCCTAATTTTTTACTTTTAATCTCTTTTTATGAATTTTTCTATTTTTATTTTAAAACACTGTATTGACTCAGGCTATTAAAATTATTTTTGTCTTATAATCGCAATTATCAGGTTTGTGTGTTTATTTTTGTTATCGAAACATTTCTTCATATCCAATTCCTGAAATAATTCTTACCTTGTTTTAATATTAATGACGTGTCTAGTTATTTGATAGAGTAATACTGACTATATTATATGAGAGCATCATCCTCTTATCTTACCATTTTTCAACCACCCATGACTCTTCATCTATTACAGATCTTTCTGCCTTCATATCACTTCTAGTCTATACACCAGTCATGTCAGCTCCAGTCTTTAATGTACTTTGTATACTACGTCTCAACAAAAAAATGTATTCAATGAGTGCTTTATACGCTCTAAAATAGCCTTCTATTGCGAAATTCTCTTAATGTTAAGCAGCCGTTGGACTAGTATATTCAATTTTGTACTATTATTGCCAATTTTAATTTTTATTATATCTCACATAGAATGTATTCCAACTTCCAGCTCAGATATTTTACATTATTCTTAATCACGCAACATAGCTCTGTTAGCCTTTGTCATTCATAAACTCAGTATTTGATATTGCATTTTCTTATTAATTAAAAACTTCTATGATGTCTTTATGGTCTTTCCGTATCTCCACGAAAACGAGAATCTTGCTGATTTTCATATACATATCCACTATTCATTAAGTTACTCCACTCCGTACCATAACCTCCGCCGCCTTGCCTGCACGAAGGCTAGCCTTGCATCCCATCTTCCTTGAACGGGGCCCGCTCCAGCTCCTTCAGAGCGCGGGCCGGGCCCGCCTCATCCCCACCACCACCCTGCGCGAGCAGGAAGCCGGCTCCGCCCACGGAAATACCGCTGCCGCGTACAGTCTAATTCCGAAGCAATTGCGCCACCGCCGCCCTCGCCGCCGCCGCCGCCGCCGCCGCCGCCGCCGACGCCGCCGCCGCCGCCACCGCCGTCTCTGCGTCTGGGGCGCCACTCCTCGCCGCGCCGCGCCTCTTTGAGTGCAGAGTTGGGCTGCATTTGAATTCGCATTTCGGGAGGCGCTGTACCATTGTAGAGTCCTCGGCGCAGCCAACTCCGACCGCTCGCCGCCCCGTACCGCGGCATCCCTTGGCGCGCCCGGTTAGGACCATCGCTGGCTCCGTCTCCATTGCCCGACCCCCGCCGCCTCCATCGCCACTGCGCAAACCGGGATCAACTGATGTCATTGCAGCCCCTTTGATCGGGAGGTCCTAGGTTCGAGTCTTGACGGCGGCAGGATTTTCGACACTAGCTCTTCAGCTAGGTCAAATTCAGTCGCTGCTTGGAGGAGAATTCTAGCGCCCGGCTGCGCTGATCGGTAGTTTTCCGTGGTTTCTCCGACCAACACCAGGCGAATGCCGGAGCAGTACGCTACCAAACAGGCCACGGACCGCGCACGATCTTTCCTTCCTCTTCCTTGTCCTATCCTCTCCCCTTATACCCACACTTACACTAACAATCACTACACTACCACATATTCCGGGAGACCGGTCCGGAGCTTAGAGTCTGTCCCGGCTGGGGCGGTGCCCCGCTGGTGGGAGAGTCCTGGTTAGGAGGAAACCCCACTAGCCGACGGTAGGTCGGCGCCGGATCTCGCCATCCAGCGGGGGAAGATCACCGCCATCTCCCGAGAAAGAAACATACACTACACTCATGGGACTAATGACCAAAGGAATTGACGCGCCCGGAAACACGAAAAAATCAAGCAATCAATCAAAAGCCACTGTGCGACCACCGCCGCCTCCATCTCCATTACCCGACCTTAACCGAAGCCTCCGTCTCCCCTGCCCGACCACCGCCGCCCCCATCGCCACTGCCTAACCACAATCACCTCCATCTCCACTGCCCGACCACCGCCAATTCCACTGCCCTATCACCGCCTGCTCCATCGTCACTACCCAACCACCACCGCCACAAACTACCACCATTTCACACAAGTGTGTCTCCATTCATGGGCTGTCACCATCAATGGCACTTCCCCCTGACCTCACAATCATCTCGTCCCACCAACACCAACCACGTGAACTTAAAACATTCACATCATGTATTTTAAATCTAAAAGAATCTTTCTAAAATCTAATACAATCTTCACAACATTCCCTCTGCCTTTTCCGCCGTTTCCTAACGTCGACTGCTGTCAGATGTCACTGTAAAATAATTATTCTTCCTCCTTCTTTACCTGAAATCTGTCTTTCTTTTGGTATGTACACTCATACACCTCGCAACATTCTATTCACCATTTACTCCAACGACCTATTCAATACAATTCATGTACACATATGTCAAACGCTAGTAACACATTTTCTTGGTTTGTCTTTTCAGAATTGCCTTACTCCAGAAAGTAATTCCTTCCCCTTTGCCAATTCCATCACTTCCCCATCCTTCTCCATCGCCCTCACCGTTTCCTCCCCGTACGCATCCACCGCCCCGAACGCCGCCGCCTCAAAGGAAGTCTCCGAGACGCTAACGGTTTCCTTTACGAGGAGGTTCAAGTTAGAGGCGATATTAAACCGTTACTGTCAGTGACGAGGCCGCGTCTTAATTTTATTTCATACAGAGCGGCGCGGCGTGGCGTGGCGCGGGGCGTGGCGGAGGAAAGGGGCGGGGCTGGAGGATGCCTCCGCGGGCAGCGCGGGCTGCCGGCTCAATTTCTCCATATTAGAAAGTCCGGGCACACGCAGAGGCGGCCGGCTTAGCATGAAATTAGCGGCGGCCATGCGCACACGCGCCGGCGGGCGGGGGAGAGGCGGAGCGGGCCGCGGGGCGCTGATACACAAACAGCAAGTGCGCGCGCGCGCCGCAAGAGTCCGCATTGTCTTATCTCGAGGTCCACGAGTTTCGCCCGCTCTCGCGCCGGCTCCCGCTCTCGGCACTTAGTCTTCATTAAGCCGAGCGGACAAGTTGGAGACGCCGCCGCCCGCGGCGCTGCCGTCAACCCGACGCCGCCTGCGCGGGCCCGACCGTCCTCACTGACGCCGTCTCCGTCGTTCCTGCCCGTCGCGGTCCTCGTCGTTTTCGCGGGCCCCGCCCCCTTCGCAGCCCGCTCCGTCCTCGTCGACCCGGTCAGTGCCTCTGACCAGGAGGTCCTAGATTCGAGGCCTGACGGTGGCAAGATTTTCGACCCTAGCTTTTCAGCTTGGTCGAATTCAGTTGTCTGGAGGAGAATTCTAGGGGCCGGCTGCTCTGATCAGTAGTTGTCTGTGGTTTCTCCGATCAACACCAGGCAAATGCCGGAGCAGTACCCTAACAAACGGGCCACGGACCGCGCGCGTTCTTTGCTTCCTCTTCCTTACCCCTTACACACCCACGTACACTAACATGCACTACATCAGCACCTACACATGCTGGGAGACCAATCGGTGACTTCGAACGTGTTCCAGCTGGGGCGGTGCCCCGCTGGTGATCCCTGGTTCGGAAAACCCCACTAGTCGACGGTAGGTCGGCGCCAGATCTCTCCATCCAGTGGGGGAAGATCACTGCCACCTCCAGATGGTAAACATGCACTACACTTTCAGAACTAATGACCCCAGTAGTGGACGCGCCCGGAATTACTAATCAATCAATCATTCAATCATCAATCATCGTCCCTCCCGCCAGCATCACCTCCACCGCCCTCGCCGTCCAATCTCCCCGTTTCCCGCGTCCTCGCCGCCCTTTCCGACTCCCGGCGGCTCCTCCGTTTATCTGGCGCGTCAGCGGCGGGAGGGAGGCGGAGGGGAGGGCGGCGGCTGCGGAGGCGTCGGCGACGTCGCCTCTTGTTTACTCCGTGCTCCCCGGCAGCCGCCGGCTGTCGCCCGCCAGACGCCGTCCTCCGGTGCGCACTTCCCCTCCGCCGCCCGAGTCGCAGCCGCAAGCCGCTCGCTGTCCCGGGCGCGGCGAACTGCTCTCGCTCCAGCGACCTCCAGCACCTCTCTTCCCAGCCGCTCTCGGTTTCTCTCTTCGCTCGCGAGGGCGTGCGTCTCGGTGCTGGTGGGCGAATTAAAATGGAGTTTCCGTGCGAGTGCTAAATTTTCGTATTAAAGGGAGATAGGGAGTATTCAACATGCAAAGCGATTCAGAGTGAAGGGTTGAAGAGATGAGGAGGATCATTGGTGTTATGAAAGAGAATTTCGTCATTTCTATAAAGTGATGGAAGAACTTCTGCGGATAGTTTGAACTTTGCTAATCGTCTTATTTACAGTGAAAGTGAAATTACGTGTAAACTATCATTTTAAGATGTTTTAGTTCGTATATCGATTTGTAATGTTCACGTTGAAGAGAAACAGAATTATTTTTTTAAAACCATATCTGATATACAATTATAAAACATAAAATATGATGAACATTAAATATAAAATATATTCTTTGTTTGAAATTCTATTAAAGTAAATGAAGTATCAATATTACGAAAGTAATCATACAAAACATGTCATAGTATTGACGCTATGAAAATTATGAAATAGTTTTCCAATTTTTGAATAGGTTTTATATAAAAAAAACTAAGTTTTAACACGTACTTCGCACAGACAAAGTCAAGTAATCTCAAATTTTAATAACAATATTATTATTTCATTATCTTGGAATCAAACTTTTAACAAATAAATATTCACAATAAATTTAAAGATGAAAATAAAACTAAGTTATATTTTCCTATTAACAGAGAATTAACAAAATGGGCGCACTTCAACGCTATGAGTCTGTTGGAGATACGAGGAGCTAGGAAATTTTCTATTTTAAATGCTGGTTTAAGAGCATAGAAAATTTAATTACGATGGCGTCAAGAATGAACCGCGATAAGCTTGAATGGCAAAAAAATCAGTATACTCCTTCTAATGAACTACGAAATATCGTCGCCTAAGTCGAATATTATCACCGCAAAAAATTAGCTCTAAAATGCAATCACCTTATGGCCAATGTCTTATGAATAAACTTTCCCTTGTATTCCTAAAGTAGAAACGCAACTCTCCTTACAAGAGTGTCACGGAGTCTGCTTACAGAATTTGTTTGCAGGCGCGGAACTCTAGTGTTTGAAATAAATATAATGTTGCTTCATTTTCTGCTTTCAATTTATTGTGAAAATGATTTATTAGGATTTTAAGATTTATTTGGATTTATTTTATACAATTTATTGTGGATTCGATTATTGTTAATCCGTATTTATTTGTTAAAAGTTCGATACGAATTCACATCAATGTTCAGAAGTTACGTATTTAACCTCAAAACGGCGCGGTGCAATGGTCGGCATTAAGGAGCTCCTCAGTGCAGATTAGGGAGCCGCGATTGCCCTCTGATTCTGTGTCATTGTGGGAATGGAAGCTGTGCTTTTTTGCAGTGGTGCACCCTAGCGGTCAAACGGAACGCAGAAACTCCCCTGACTGCACGCCAGTGCGGCAAATGAAAAACGCTATAACATTTATAAACAGTTCCAACTGTTACTTACATAAGTAACACTTCCAACCAGTTCGTTTCACATTTTTATGTCAACATTTGGAACAGTAACATAGTAGTAAACAACGCAAATTTGCAGGATCTTTTTTTATTACTCTTTACTACGGAGGGGAAGTTAATGCACACTATTAGCCAAACTATATGCATTCAAATATACCACAGAATGTTGGAATCTGCAAACAAATGTTTAAAATTTTAAATGTTCACAAAATGAGTATTTTTAATCAATGGTTTCACATTTTTATCGATATAGAGAAATAGAGAAAATACAAATTAAAAAGAGGTTATTTATCAATACATTTATATTTTGCATTAAGGCTACAGAATATGAATGAATGTTGAATATTTTCTGTATATCGGAAGCGCCTTATATGTACCGTCTTGTATTTAGAAAAAGACTACCCGACATTACATGATGTAATGGGTGCAAATTTGTATTTAGACAAATTTGTGCCAATTACATTTTCTGATAGGGAGATTCTCCAGCAGCCCCCCCATTTTGTTTTTCATTTGAAAATAATCTGCCCAACTCACTCTGTTTGTGCTCGATACCTTCTGGCCGTCAGTCATCTAAAGGATTTTTCATACGTCTGGTTGAATAATCAAGAAATTTTATATCTTCTATTAATTAATACTTTTTACTTAAATATTAATATTAAATTTGAAAATGCTTTAAATAAAAAAGTTTTTGTCCCAAACTTCTAGAATATGCAAAATATGCATTAGAAGCAAAAATCCTATGTAAGATACAATGTTTTATCAAGTATCATAGAAATGTGAAGTTTCTGACAGATAAGATCATTAACAAAAATTATGCCACTGAAAGAACGTTTGAGCTTTAGTCATTACAAACTAACGAATTCGGAGGACTTGATATTATAGCGCTCTACGCTGAGCCAGCGTCCTGTTCGCTTCTCATGAACGTCGGCGTGTCCTCACAAGAACCCTGCCGCGCATCGCAATCAACTGCCCGCCGTTGCTGGCTCCGTTGCCTCAACGTCGGCACCCGAACCCGCGCCCTCCCCGGCTTCCTCCAACACGCGGTTCGCGCTCTCTCCCGCCCCGCCCCCAACGCACGCCTCTTTCCCCACCCTCATTCCCGATTCGCGCTCATTCTCGTCACCGTGCCCATGCCCGCTCCCGCCTGCCCCCCTCTCTCTCCCATTCGCACTCATTCTCTTACATGTACCCATGCCCGTTACCGCCTCCTCTCTAACTAACGATTTGCACTTATTCTCGTCCCCGTGCCAATGTCCACTCCTGCGTCCTCTCTCTCTCCCGATTTGTGCTAATCCGTGCCCCTACCTTTGCGCCCGCGACCGCTCTCGTCCTCCTTTCCGTGCCCGCCTCCAACTTCGCTCACGACCCGTCTTCCGCCCCCGCTCCCGCCTCCGCTCTTGCCCCTGCTCCCACCCTCTCCCGTCTTTGACTCCTCTCCCACTCCCAATCCCGTTTCAGACCCCGCTTCCCTCCCTGCATCCGCCCCCACTTTCACCCTCGCCCCCACCCGAGCTCACGCTCGGGCTCCTGCCCCAACTCCCATTCCAGCTCCCATCCCAGCTCCCACCCCAGCTCCCACCCCAGCTCCCACCCCAGCTCCCACCCCAGCTCCCACCCCAGCTCCCACCCCAGCTCCCACCCCAGCTCCCACCCAGCTCCCACCCCAGCTCCCACCCCAGCTCCCACCCCAGCTCCCACCCCAGCTCCCACCCCAGCTCCCACCTCACCTCCCACGTCAGCTCCAACCTCAGCTCCCACCCGAGTTCCCACCCCGCACCTGGCTGCGCACCCGTATCCCCCCGCCACTGCTGCGAGCGTTCCTGCTCCTGCTCTCGTCGCCCCCCCCCCATTGCCTGACCCCGCCTCCGATCGCGCTTGTGCTGTCGCCTCGCTCCCGCCCCCGTACTCACTCCCTTCCCCCCTGCTCTCGTCCCCGCACCCTCTCCTTCCCCGCCCGTTCACCCGCGCCCGCCTTTGCCCCCGCGCCCCAGCTGCTCCCCCCTCGCCCGCCCCGCCGCGGGCCAGTGGCGCTCAGTCGGTCGTCACCCGGCCGTCGCCGCCGCCGGGGCCTCCACCTCATTAAGGGCGGCGCCTGCCCTCCGGTGACAGGCTGCGTGCACAACCCCGCCCCCTCCCTCTCCTACGCTTTCCGCACCGCTGCCCCTTGCGCCCGATTCGCCTCCGTTCGCTGTGCTAGCTCCAAGCCGTTGAAGGTCTTGGAAGGCCATTCCAGGAACGAGTGTTTGCACAGGTTGGAAGGAGTATATGGGTGCGTTTTAATGAAAATCAAAGGGATAATGAGGCTCATTAAATCCTGGCTTAAACGTATTATGTTAATTTAGTAATAATATTGAAATTTGTAATCAAATTATAATTTAGTCTATATGCTGAGCTTGAAGTTCAGACACTTTTCAGAGCTTAAATATTTTCTTAATTTTAAATAATGATTTTCTTTTTATAAATTAATATGTTGACGTTGTTATAAATACTTTATGGATCTTAAATATGTTAATTACAACAAATTTCTTCAAAGAAAAAAACACATAGTACAGTTATGGGGATTGGCTCATTGCACAGTTATCGGTATAATATGATATTTTGTAGCGTTTTGTTTTGTCAGTGGCAATTCATGTTACGGTTTTTTCTAAGACATTTAAAGCCATATTGACTCATTTTATATATTTACAGAAACGTCGTGTGTGTCTGAGTAATAAAGATGGGATCCAACAGTACATTGATACACATGATGCGCCTGGAGTATAAATCAACGTTACGCCATCGAAAAAAAGGCGTTGTCGTCCAAAAGAGATTGCGAAGAGATCCATTCATTGCAGTTTCCATCTCCGGCGGCAGAACCTCGCTGTCAACTCGCTTCACAGCCCCCGGACACCTCCGAAGTTGCGCCGTCATCGGCCCGTCAATTTCCCCTCTCCCTGCCGCCCGTCCAGCCCCGCGCCCGCCCGGGGAGTCGTATCAGCGTTGAAGAGCCACTTCACGGGTCAGGGAGCCGCGCTGCCCAACGCATTTCCGCGGAACGGAAATAATTCCTCTAAAAATCTCGACGTCCAATCTTGAGCGCGCGTCCCTCACGCGCGCTTGTCGTCCGCCGCCCCCATGTGCGTGCGTGCGCTCGCCGCCGTCCACCGCCGTCCACCGCCGTCCACTGCCGTCCCCTTTTCCGCGCCAACGGCCGCGTTTATCGCCTGTAAACGGCTGGACGCGGTCGTCCGCGATTGAGCCACTGCGGAGGGCCTTCCCGGTGCTGTACTCTGGTTGGGCGTGAAGCAGCCCGTGGCTTCATGGGGTCACTTTCGGCATGCACGTGTCGGAAATCGTTGTCAGTCGCATTTGCTTTAATAGTTTTGGAAGAAAATACTTTAGACACTTTGGTCGCATTTGCTTTAATCGTGTCGATTGCGTTTACTTTCATTTTTGCGATTGACGTTACATGAATAGTTCCTATTGCATTTATTTTAATTCTCTAAATTGCATTTTCTGTAATTAGTTCAATAGCATTTTATTTTGTTTTCATTGTCTTTAACCTTTTAGATACATTGGTTTACTTTGGTCGTCTTGAGTGTCTCCTAACATGTATTGGATTTGTTTGTATATAAAATATTATTTTTATTAAATTAATACAATTCCTTTATTATTGGTGCACATTTATTTTTCGACTTCTTTCATTCCAAGCGTATATCATTGGTTACACATCACTTACTTATCTCATTGATAAAAAGTGACGTACATAGACATTTTTGTACTATCGCATCAGTCTTCATGTACAGCCAGGTAATACTTGTCACTTTCTCATTCCACAAGAAGAAAGTCAAAGAAATAACAAATGAACAGTAAACATCTTCATTGAGTAAACGTTCCCGTGGTTGTGAATGTTACGGAGATGATATAAAGAGAGGAATGTAGAATGACGTTTTTTAACATTGGGGACAGGGAAGTTCGCAAGGTGGTGAAGAGGAAATTGCAATTTCTGCAGGTGCAGATGCACAAAATGTATTGCATATACAGAATTGTTACGGGAATTTCGGATCGTTTAATTAAACTTTGACGTATCAGCTAATGAAACTGTCACTGGCTGACTTTCGCCCATGATTGATACCTGGAAATTTTATGCATTTTAATAACTCCAAACCTTATTGTATTATTTACTTATTAAATGGACGTAAAATTTCAAAATTCTATTCTGGTGAGTCCAGACTTCTCTCATTGGTTTACATTTACTCAATATCAACAATATTAATTCAAATATTGCCCATTTTCAATAGTAATAGTTGAAATTGCACATTACTGCTTTTAATTTTCCATATTGAAACCTGTGAAACTGAAGGAAATTTTGTAGAAAATAGAAAAACTTAGTATTTGTGGTTCCATATGATATGATAGAGGAGTCAAAATATTTATGGAGTTATTACGAGTCACATATTTACCTTTGTGTAAATAACAAAAATAAGATCGATTGATATGTGATTCACAAAACATACTTTGTTTCAGAATTAGTTTTCTCCTAAATGCCAAATTGAAGTTGTAAAAAATCTATTTCTTACATATCCAAATGATATATTATAAAAACTATGTTCAGTAATATTTTCATACCTGCTGCAGTTGCAAATTGGTTGACTACAAATAAAATAAAATGAAAACTAAATAAATAGATAAAATTAAATAAAATAAATAAAACTTAAATAAGTCATACAATAAGACAGTTCTTTTTGCTCGTCAGTTATGCCCTTAGTATTCCATTATCTACTTATTATTTACATTTTCTATCGTTATTTTGCATCCTTTACGCACACTGAAGCAGTTCGCCGTTTGAAAGCGATCCTAGAGGGCCTTCAGCATCATGTCTGAGTCCAACGCGATTAAGCGAACAGGCCTCCGCGGTCGCCCGTAAATTCGGTTAGAGTAACGAACGCGAAACGCGGGGTCCGGAGCAATGTCCACCGGGATACTCGCTCCAATAAACATGGTTAAACGCGTCGTCCAAACGGAGGACCGGCTCCCCGGGAGAATCATGGCGGCACGACACCCGGCACCATTTTAATGAATACAATGAACTTCGCTTCGCACTTGGCGGTCTAAATTTCTCCACGGTTACGGGCCCATTTCATTACTTTTACGCGGGTATTACCACGAGGTGATACGTCGCCCGGAGGAGATACTTTAAATTCATTTTCGTCGTCTCGGCGGTCGCGATAGAGAATGGGGCGAAAATTACCAGGCCGTCTTCATTACTACTTTCGGAGTTGACGCGGCACTAAACGGCGTATTAATGGAATATGCGTGCTGCTGGGGCGGATGAAAAAGTTTTACTCACCCTGCGGGGAGATGGCGTGTTCCGGATGGCGGATTCATGTACAAGCATGAGGGCTTGTTAATTCGTGTTCGCGAGGCAGACGGAGAGGGGGTGAGAGGGGGGGCACATGGGACCCGCTGCGATACCCGGATAATGGGCAAGTTTACTGCGGGCTACGGGGAAGGTCCCTGGCCCATTTGGCGTGAGAAATTGCCATGCGATCTCAAGGGTAAGAGAGCCCTGGGGGTAAAAGCAATAAAATGAATGTGATGTTCTTTCCTTGTTTTCATGAACGAGTTTGTAAGATTATGCAAGGAGGAGCAGTAGCTGGAAAGTTGAGATTCGTGTTCTATATGTGTACAACTGGCCTTTAATCAGTTACGTACTACAATACATTTAGTGAAAATAAAAGCGTTGATGGTGAACAAAAAACGTTCACTACATGTTCATCCCTTAAATTTGGGGTTCATTGAAATGTCAAAGCATTATACATTATTATTTAAATGACATTCTGCATATATTTCTTAGTCATTAAAACATCACAATGGAAATATTTAAGAGACTTTCTTTTCTATGGAAAGTAATTTGCATTGCATTTTCCTGTAATTTCATTTCTTTATTTAGAATTGGATTTTAAACGAGGCAGTTTGCTATAGATTTTATTCGAGAGCCCTCGAGTCATATGAATACGTCATACCCTTAATACTTTGCGCTTTCGAAAATCGCGAATGAATTTCCCGAACCGCTCTTCGCTGGCTTGATTTTTTATTCTTAATTTTTCATCTCCGGTGCAGTTACTCTTTTTTCGCGCATTCAGTATTCCGGTCGTAGTTCGAACAATGGCGTTGAAATAATGCGGCTTTCATTCCGGAATACATTTTTGATCTTGCTTTGTTTCTGTTCCATTTGAGTGCTCAATATACAGAAGCACTGGCACAAGTTGTAGTATGTAGTATGTTGTTTTTGCCGTTTGATTTGTTATTCTTTTTTGTTGTCAATTCAGTTTTATATTCTTACAACACATTAAGATTTGTCAATTTCTATTATAAAAAATAAATTTTTATTATAACTTCTAGTGTATACTTTTGTTTAACGTTTTATTATTCAGGATTTCATATTTGTCCAATATTTAAGAAAAAACTTATTTCTTTCGTATATAGTGTCAGTGCATTCATAATTTTAATCATTAATGTAATGATAAGTACACAGTGAATTGTTGTACCGAAGATGACCTTAAATTGAGGAGACAGCAGCAGGGAACCCTGAGTTTGCAAATGTTACTTCTATTATGGCTGCCTGGCTTCATAACACTGTAATTTGAAATTATATCCTGTTAGGGTTGTGAGGGTTCTCGTGAAAAGCCATATTACTATTAGTTATAACAATCTCGATAAATAGTTAAGTACTTCCTGTGCATTACGGACTTTTCACACAACAAATTTTCATAACTTTTCAAGATCACCAGAGGCTAAATTATCTTTTACAATTATTTTGACAAGAAAACTGTGGTGAAAAATGAAATTAATATATTGGAAAAACCAGTGATGATAATAGATTCTTTAAAGTATCTCGGGTAGAATCAGAATTGAGGATAGATTTCGAAATTGGAGTCTCTCCATAATTAACAAACTACGATATAACTTAATACGAATAATTTTGTGAAAAGCTCTTCTGGTTGACTAAAGTAAAAGATATTATACTTGAAATAATTAATATGAATATATTCTACATTCACAAGAGCACTCATTCAGTTTCTTTTATTTTTGTTTATTCATATCACAATCGAAAGCTATGGTCAATTATATCAAACCTAAAAACTGAGGCTTATTTCCGCAACATAATCTACTGTTAATTTTAAATAAAAAACTTTTCAGAAAAGCGATATTTCAATGGCTCAACAGTGCATAGTGAAGATAATATAATATCAAAATCTTCATCTGTTAAAAAAATTTTGCTATTCCAAAAATAATGTGATAAACAAAAAAGATAATATCTGTTTTTTTTATTCTTTACTGCAAGCATAAAGATATTGAGATATACAAATTTTTCTCCACATTAATATCTTGCAAAGATCTTAGCGTCCAGCTTGCTGGGTCAATGGGTCACGATATATTATAATCCTTATTACCTTTATAATCGATTATAGGATCCGCAGACTATACAGCGTTGCTGGGAATCTGAAATAGAATGATTCTAATTCCTAGTTCATTACTGTTTGGATTGACTAAATGAAAGATCACTTTCTTTTCTAAAGAACAAAATTTAATAAAGTTTATTGTTACCTTTTAGCAAACAATTTAGTGAATTTAATAAATGATTTTGATGTTAGGCCTTTGATCAAGATATCTTTGAATTTTACAG
The DNA here is from genome assembly GCA_011170035.1 of Teleogryllus occipitalis. Taxonomy (NCBI): domain Eukaryota; kingdom Metazoa; phylum Arthropoda; class Insecta; order Orthoptera; family Gryllidae; genus Teleogryllus; species Teleogryllus occipitalis. The sequence goes on along the minus strand of BLKR01015274.1, from coordinate 4,963 downwards.
TTTTATACCGCGGTTAACTTATCTATTCTTTGTTGATGTCCCTCGTAGACTTCTCAGTCGAAATATCTTGCGAGCTTGCCGTAGTCCAAAGTCCCAAGAAATCCTCTTCTGCTCCTATCCAAACTGGTCTCAAACTATCAAAATTATCAGTCCCGATTACGTCCTATGACATAGTCCCGAAATCTATAACTCGATTACCACTCCCGACAAAGTCCCAATTTATGCATCAATATTACTTCCACATGCAATATCTGCAATATCATTTACTGTCCTTAAAATTTCATGATCTGATAACCCGACTCTGACTATCTGCACTACACTCGCTTCCTCTCACGAACCTACGATCAGTTCAGACACGCGATGCCGGTCAGAACGAAATCTTCCTGCATGATTCACCCCTCGAAGACTCCGTATTACTACCTTCTCTTTTTTCATAACATTTGACCGTCCTTCTCTCACCCAGCCAATCCATTTGTTCGTTATATTTTGGTGTAGCTGACCTTTCGATCGTCTAAACTTCTTCGCCCAATCCCAAATTTTCTACTTTCGGCATGCAGTCACCTCCTAATGCATTTACAAAAAACAAAAACTACATTGTTTATTCCCGGTCGTTGCTAAGCCTTTGCTCTCGTGATATATTCTAATGCATGTTCCACCATATAGTCTACAAATAAATGTTAGTTTATTTTCATGTGACATATCGGTATGTCACAATATACAACGTTATAATTACTTTGTACTAAGTTTCATGTGAAATATATAGATGATTTTACACTATTGCTAAATGTATTTTTGCTTGCTCCGTTCCTAAAGAACTACAGTAATAATAAAAATTAAAGGAAATTTATAATTTTCTTTTCTTTATTTATACATAACAGTCCGGTGTACTGCATTCCATAAAGCCTTTTTGGGGTGACCAAGGTTAATTTCCGCACTCCCAGCAACGTACCCACACCGAGTCCAATTGTTTTTACCTACTGTCTCGGTAGAGGTACGTTGTTCGTTTCCCAAACCCACGGCTTTGATGAAGCAACAACTGATTCGAAGTAATGTTAATTTGTTTAGCAATTCAGGTATTTGAATGAAAAAGGTGTCGGAAAGTTTGGAGGAAATCGATAATATTAACCTACCTGAAGGAGGCAGTAGTTCTGTGTGTATTCCACAAATGTGATTTCAAGAAAGGACAACAAATGGCAATGAAGATTTTTGCGTATGTTATGCTTCGTGTTGTTCCTTTCGTGTCAAGCCGTAGTCTCACATTGCATTTCCCTACGAAACGTCAAATGTCAGCTACCGCCAAGCTACACGTCAAATGTACACCCGAGTTCATAATTGAAGGGCTCAGTAGAACAAGGAGCTACCTCACATTGACCCAGTTTTCAGATATTGAGGGTTTTACTAGCATTTTCGTAGAATATAGCAGTACACTTTTAAACTTTTATACACACTAAACTTGCATATAAGTCCATACTAGATTTAAAAACCATATTGCACTAAAATAATAATTTTTAATGTTGTATTTAATGCTAATAACTCACTGTCACAAAATGTGGAATATCCTCTAGTTCTACTGACCCCTTCAATTATCAGTTCCGGGCAATATTTCACCCAGCAACTGGACCCGCGTAACGTTAAATTGTTTGATAATTATCAATTTCCAACTCTCGGTGACGTAGCAGCGGGGTGTGGGTGTGGGCCATGTACTGGGGGCGCGGATTTCAACCTTGGCCACCCCTCGCGGAATTTGTGGAGTGTGACCCTGCGGGCCATCGCGACAGAGCACGAGCTCCCCAGCGAGCACGCGACCACGCCCACGCACCCCTCGGGCCGGCGCCGCCGCCCGCCTTCCGCATGTTCGCGCCTCATTGTTGCCCGGCCGTTGACCTCTGACCCGACACGGCGCTCGCGACCTCTCACCTGCTGCCCCGACTCCTCGGCAGTCGCCGCCGCCGCCCATTCCTCGTAACGCCCGCCCCTTCTCTTTGCCCCGCTCCTGCCTCTCGGCACTCCGGATGCTGTCCCGATCCCTTTTCTCTCTTGGGCGCATGTGTAGTGGGGCATTAGTAGGTGTAGAGAAATTTATTAATTTTTTTACTGATACCCTATTGCTTGTTATTGTCATCGATACGGAGCTCGATATACACTGCATAACTTACCTGGGTCCAAAGGATCGTGGTGACGAGTGAAGTATGAAAACAGTACAACGTTGCTACATGTTCTCTTACGGAGGAAATTATGCCAGGGATATACAAAAAGGCAATCGGGTCGAGATAACATCTCGTTAATAATTAAATAAATAAATAAAATGGAAAAAATATATCTTCAATACGCCAAGAGCGTTAACTGGTTCTAATGATCTCAAGCGACAAAAAGCCCGCGGACCAAAGGCCCTGAGTCTTCTGTCGCCATTCGATCATTAAACCCCTCACAACACGCTTGGTGCATAAATAATTATTGTTTAGATGAGTTTCTATTTTTAGTTTCGAGATATCGGATTTCTGCTAAGAATATTTTATTTTGTTTTCTTAATACATGCATATTGATTGCTGTGGATAGGTAAGTGTGTGTGTTTGTTTCGCAAAAAGTTTTGAACTACCGGAGTGATTGCTCACATGTTAAGCATGAACACTTTTTAGAACCAGAGGTAAACAAAGGAGGGTTCATGATTCCAAAATCTTACCTCAAATTTGAATGCATCACAGAATGTGCAAGAAATGATAAATATGATGCACCTCGCAATATGTTGAGTGGCTTTCTTGCCGGGTGCGGGCCGAAGCGCGTAGACCGAACGTTTTGTTTCCATCATTTGAGTCAGTTGATATTCTCGACTTAGCCCTTCATATCTCAGTTCTTTGAAGTAAATGTCGGTCCTTGTACGCGACCGCTATAATTGCTTCCAGTAACAGAGAAACTGTTTGTTTTCGCCAGTTTTTCGTAATACCTACATCGGCTTTTGTTTCTTTGTAGCTTTAGATATCCATTAAAACCCCAATCTCTTAACATCGCTGCCACTCGAGATGGAGCTTCGAAACACTCTTGAACATCATCAGAGGAAGTAGATAGCTTATAGTGTTGATGGAGGGGTCGGCGAGCCTGGTTGAAATATGGTGTAGAGGCACAAATGTTAATGACGTTTATAACAAGTGCAGGTCTCTGATAGATTGTTCGCTTATAGGTTGATCGCTGATTGATTGATCGCTGAGAGGTTGATAGAGTAAATGAGGGTCAATGAGAAGTGGTCAAAAGGATGAGAGAAGCTAGAGAAGATGGGTGTATATTTTAGTGCAAAACGTGTTACAGGAGGAGGAAAGGAAGGTATTGAGAATTGAGGAGGCAAAAACGAGATAGACGAATTGGAGTTTGTTGTGAGGGCTGGCGATGACTTCTGGACGGGATTGACTTCGTGTTTGTGCCAGCGTCAACAGTGGGCGTCTGTAGTGGGATTGGAGGCGTGTTGCGTCGTGGCTGTTTGTGTTCCGCATTGAACGACGCGAGAGGCACGGGCAGACACACATGAAGATGACAGTGGGGGCTGGGCGACGGGATGATAATAGCAAAACCGAATTCATCAAAAGGGCAACACGAGCATACCTGTACAGAATTCTTGTTCACTCTAGTTGTACAGGAGTGTTTTTAGTTGTTGGAGATATGTGAAGCTGATTAAATTTTAAAAAATTAAACATCTGCGATCACAATTGTTCACAACAGCTTTAAAACGCAAGAATAACAGTAGGTAGAAAAGTTGAAATTCACACTATAGTTTGTTAGTTAATTAAGAGTCCTTGCAGAAGTGCTGAGAGCATCTGTCTATTAACTGGAGTTACGCGGACAGGTCACAGTGTATGATAGCGATCATCGTGTGTGGTGGGCGATGCGGTTACGACTGGGCGGCGCTGCGGTGCTGCTGCTACGGTAGCGGGGATGGAATGGACGTGATGACTGATAAGGCAAGGAGACCAAGGACAAAGGTAGAAACTGTTCCAATGAACAGGCCAAGACCACATCAGAAGGCTGATGGTGTGGAGTAAGATGAAGAGCTGATGGCGGTGATGGAGAAACTGGATACGGGGTAACATCGATATGTGGCTAGTTATACTAAAAATATGTTCTAGACGGATTTACGCTGATGTTGTAATGTAGACGCCAAATATAAATAAAAATACCAAAACTGTGGATTATGACTACACCACGTATTAAATGAGTTTGTTTTCTAAATTTAGCAACACGTTTTATCCACATTTTCGTTACCAGAGCCCGGCAATAAAGGTTTTTCTGTCGAAAATTCTCTGTTTCTCAGCACACGATTACATAATGTTGCACACGATTACATAATGTTCTCTTCTTACGAAGAACTTCGTAAGGCAAGAAATTAAAAAGCTACAGTAAGATGCATAGTACAATATAATTTACAACGGTCATCTTTAGGAAGAGAACTGGAAAGGTGACTGAGCTGGATGGTTGCGCGCACGTGGTAGATGGCTGCAAAGGATGAGAACGATGACGGCGGCCGATGTGGCAAAGGTTGGAGTTGAGAGTCGGGGAGCGAGCTCCGGTGGAGGCCGTTGATGTGGCGGGAGCTGAACTGGGAGGACAGGGGCTGATCTGAAGAGATGGGAGCTGGGCTGGGGTGACGGCAGCTGGAATGGAGTGGCGGAGGCTGAGCTGGGGGAAGACAATTGATGTGGTGGGGGTTAAATCGGGGTGGTGAGGGATAGACCGGAGTGGCGGGAGCTGGACGGGGGGCGGCGGGGGTTGCACCGGGGTGGCGGGGGCTGGGCTGAGGTATTGGGAGCTGGACCGGGCTGGTGGGAGCTGGACCGGGGTGGCGGAGGCTGGACTGGGGTGGCGGGGGCTGGACTGGGGTGGCTGGGACTGGACCGGAGAGGCGAGGTCTGGACCTTTATGGCGGAGGCTGGACCGGGGAGGCGGGGGCTGGTCCGGGGTTGCGGGGGCTGGTCTGGGA